>JAPCYP010000426.1:0-47318 GCA_035048595.1 Echinosophora koreensis | reverse complement strand
ATTGTTCATACAATAAATTTTTTATAATAATATTTCATTTTATATACAATCTTTTTTATTCTATAAAGTTTAGATTGGGAGAGGCACGCCCCCTTGTAAGGCCAGAGAATACCACCAACCCCAGCGATGATTTTGTTAGAAAATGGGGTATGGTCTGCAACAAAGAAGAGAAGAACAAGTGACATGCGCAACCTCCAAGGCGTGTAAGAATACTAGGCTTTATGCTCGATTCGCTCCCACCAATCTTTTTCGTAGATTGGATGCAACAGGTGTAATCAGCGGATCCCCTTCAGGATACAATGGAGAACCTTGGTTAGTTTGCACACGTCAATGACATTTTACAGAACAATAGTTTCCTTAGTTCTCTCTGCGCATAAGGGAAGAAAGGAAGTAATTTGGCTTGCAGAAATTTGGCCAATTTCAGACTTTTTTCTGCATGCACAAGTGGTTCTATTTATAGACCAATTTATGCCTCTTGGTGAATGAAATAACCTTTCATGTATTTGAAAGAATGATTGCAACCTTTCATGAATGTACCACTTGATGAATAAACACATTTAATCATGAAAAACACACCCATTAGGAAATATTTGACAGCCACGAAGAGACACGCCCATTGGTGTTCTTCAATCTCTTTCCAACTTGGTGTCTTGGACTTCCATTATTTTGGAAATCCCTCATAGATTTATAGTGGAATTTACATATTGCCTACCAATAGGGGAGATCTAGGAATCGAATTTTATATACAATCTTGATATTATATATATATATATTTTTAGATATTATAAATGTATAAATATTTATGATAAGCTTTTTTTGTTTTTGTTTTATCTGACTTTATCATTCTATCAGTGGCAAAAACCAAAAATACCTTACCCGCAAATTTAAATTAAAAAAAATCAGTTGATGATAAAGCGAATCCAAATTTATAAAGGATTGAGAAAAAGATAAGGGTAGTGTTTATTGTTGCTTCTTTATCTCCATTATCACTCTTATCTCATTACAGTTTTATTAATCAAACTAAGTTAAAAATTACCAGATCAAACAAACAAAAACAATGAAAGATCCAAATTGGAAGTGCCGTATAATTCTTTCTATCTGAATTCAGAATGAATGGTAAAATGGTTGACTAAACTTGGAAGCCACGATATGTTACCTTCCCCAGGTAATGTTGTCGTCACATAGCTTGGTCTAGTTGAAGTACTAAACCAATATTAGTCCATCACTCAATTTATTTATTTAATATTTTTTTGGCAAAAGCTCATGATTCAATGTTAATTATTTTAAGGATTTAATTGATATGTAGGTCAGGCTAAATTTTTTTACATTGTTAATTAATCACAAATCATCATATTATTAAAATATTTGACTCTTGTTATAAATATTTTGAAAGTATGCATATGATGATTTATAATTGATTCACAATGTAAAACTTTATACTAAAAATGTATTAAAATTAAACTCTTATTTTAATAAAACAAAATGTCTTACAAAGAAGTCTTACTATAATTTTTGGATTTGTGGAAATTGAACATTTGAAAGAGGAAGCACAGATAAAGCAAAGTTTGATTCAGTTGTATCAATTAGACCAAAAATAGTGGAAACCTCTAAGCTGAGAAGAACGCTTCAACAGTTAGACCCTATTCCAACGCTTGTTTCTTCCATCCTAACTTGTATCATACCATTGAATACTGATAAACAAAAGAAACAAACATAAAGAATCTTTTCTTCTATCACCAAAGGTAACAACCTCCTAAGCAGTGCACTTAAATCCACCCCATTAACATTTTCCCTCGTTTCTGTTTCTCTATCTTCACCTCCTTGAACCACACTTTTATGGGGTTTTACTAGATTTTCTAATGTGTGATGCAGATATTGGTTGAAGGGTATTTGTCACATATGAGATTTGTTGGTGCAATGTTCTGTTCTGTTCTGTTCTGTAGTTTTGAATGTGCTTTTTGCTATGCAATATTTTGATATACTTTTGCATTTAGTTTTGGACCCTCATTTTCATCATGCATCCATTATGTTGATGCCAACAATGGTTATAACTTATGTATAATTCAAAAAGCAAAGTTCAAGGTGGTTTCATTTCAAGTATAGAGTGCTTGGAATGCTATTACAACAATGGCTGAGAAAAATGTGTATCCTGCCATCAAGGTTGTTTCTAGAAAGTCCTTGCTTTGCTTCTTTTCAATGACAACTATCTTGTTTATGATGTCTTGGTTGTTTGTTCTTCGCTCCACGCGTTCCGAGGGTACTCCCAATTCCATTGACAACAATTTGTTACCCAATTCCAAGATTTTCTCTACCTTTGATGATTCAAATTCTGAGGTGCAGAAGCAGAATGTGGACTCCTCTTTGGCAACCGAGCAATCCTTGTGGACAGTGAAAATGTAGAAGCAAACCACACTGCAAAACAAGCACAAGAAACAAATGATAGTGTGAAATCAAAATGCAGAATGCATAATGAAAAAGTTGTTCTCAAAGTTTTCATGTATGATTTACCTTCTGAGTTTCATTTTGGACTATTGGATTGGAAACCAGAAGGGAAAAGTGTTTGGCCTGATCTCAAAACAAAAGTGCCTGGTTATCCTGGAGGCTTGAATTTGCAACATAGTATAGAGTATTGGCTTACTTTGGATCTTCTTGCTTCAGAATTACCTGAAGCAGCTTCCAATAATGCTAAGACTGCAATAAGAGTTCACAACTCTAGTGAAGCTGATGTTATATTTGTGCCGTTCTTTTCTTCTTTGAGCTATAACCGATACTCGAGGACTAATCCACACGAAAAGAGGAGCAGGAACAAGGTACTGCAAGATAAGTTAGTGAAGTATCTGACAAGTCAAGAAGAATGGAAGAGGTCAGGGGGAAGGGATCATTTGATCTTAGCTCACCATCCAAATAGTATGTTGGATGCAAGAATGAAGTTGTGGCCTGCTACATTCATACTTTCAGATTTTGGAAGATATCCTCCAAACATAGCCAATGTTGAAAAAGATGTTATTGCACCTTATAAACATGTAATCAAAAGCTATGTCAATGACTCCTCCAGCTTTGATAGCCGTCCAACTTTGATGTATTTCCAAGGAGCAATAAATAGAAAAGACGTAAGCTCCTCTTTCTCTTTAATATCTTGGTTTTGTTGCTGCTTTAGCTTTTTAGAGAATTCAGTCTTTACTTTCCTAAAATTATTCTTTTCCTTTTGGGGATTAGAGGTACTATAGTCTTGGAATTTTATTTTATTTCATATGTGCATGTTGGTTTGATGAAATATCAATATCCAGCACCATCATAGCTAATTGCCTAATTCTTTGTTTGGAAAAATGATGCTATGGTCTCAGTTGCATAATTGTACGTGTAGGGAGTTTTAAGAAAGAAATAATTAATAGAGGTTACATTTGTGATTTTATTAATACAACTACTTAACTAGAAAATCAAGTATTTGATCATGTAAACCGTAAACGATTTCCATGCTCCGTATGTAGGATTTAATTCCAAGTGAAATCAAAATGCTATTCACTTGATTATTTCCTGAAGTTGTCAGGAATCTTTCTTACTCATCTGATCTTTACTATGTTGAAGTTTCAGTTCACAAATGCTTCCTCACTCAGGTTGCATCACTAGTGCACATATTCTTAGATTTATTAATGTCTAAAAGAAGTTTAATTTCTACGACTATAGGTATAGGAGAAAAGTAATGGGACAAGATTATGATTTGGAACAAAGTGGTTTACTAGTTTTCATGGTTATTGCATTAGTGTAAATGTGGCTTCATCAGGATTTTGTTTCTTATTGTGTTAGGTAGGCCCTAATTAGGACAAGAAATAATAACAGGCCTCTGTTCTGTTAGTAGGCCTTGTTAATAAAGTAGTAAGAGTTAGAGTTAATTGGCTAGATCTCTATAAGTAGGGGTAGATAAGGAGAAGGGAGATAGTCAGATAGGAATTGCTTAGTGAATTGTGAAGAGAGGAAGAGCCTAGGGAGAATTCTTGTATACTGAGCACTAGCAATAATATTCAATTTTCTACTGTTTCCTTGCTGTTCTGATCTAGTACCTATCAGACTGCAATGCATATATCTTTTGCTTTGATTAACAATAACAAGGTGTTTAGTTTTCAAGCAGCATCCTCTATGAAGTTCTTTCTTGTGTCTTTCTTCCTCTTTGAATTGATTGCTCTATCTAATGCCATGGTATGTTTACTGTTCTTGACGAATTTACTGACACTTCCTTAATTTGCAAATTAAGTTTTCATTTTCTTTTGCTTGTTATGCTTATGGATTTTTCTATGTAACTTACAATTGTGCTAAACTTTAGTTTTTGTCATGCTCAGGGAGGCCATGCTCGGCAAGAACTATATTATATCTTAAAAGATGAAAAAGATGTGCATTTTTCATTTGGAAGTGCTCAAAAAGGTGGAGTAAGGAAAGCTACTGAAGGCATGCATTCTTCCAAATTCTGCCTCAACATAGCAGGTGACACCCCATCATCAAACCGCTTGTTTGATGCCATAGCTAGTCACTGTGTGCCTGTTATCATAAGTGATCAAATTGAGCTGCCATATGAGGATGTACTTGACTACACTCAGTTCTGCTTATTTGTTCGTACAAGGGATGCTCTCAAAGAAAAGTTTCTAATAAATTTCATTAGGAGTATAGGCAAAGATGAGTGGACTAGAATGTGGAACAAGTTGAAAGAGGTGGAGAATTTGTTTGAGTTTCAGTTCCCATCTAAGGAGGGTGATGCTGTTCAAATGATTTGGCAAGCTGTTTCCAGGAAGGTTCCTTTCATGAGATTGAAAATAAACAGGTTTAGAAGGTTTTTCAGGTCTCTTTATGGTAAAGATATGGGGCTTAAATCAATACCTGCACCAGGTAACTTTTGGTAAGAAAGAAAGTGTTTTTCTTTGGAGTTGTGTGCACCTTGGATTTGGCAAATGTTGCATTTTGAAATGTGAGAATACCTTTTTTGTCCCCTCATTTTTTATTTTGATACTGATTATGTAACTTTGATACCAAAAGACTCATGATAAGAAAGAGGATTTAAGCAATATGGTTCCAATTGTGGTTTCTTTTTAGCCAAAGGTATATTAGATAGAGTACAAAGGGTACTCAACCCATATATGTAGAAAGTGACAATTACATGCCATTCGGCCCAACCCTTAGAACAGAAAAGAGAGAGAAAAAAAACAGCAACCAAAACTGTCTAACAAAACCTGAAAACAAAGTTTTTATAGGATATGATATTGTATCATAGACTAATATAAAAACTAAGTCTAGATGTATGACAGATGACTGAGTTTTTGATCTATCCTACAGATTGGATGCTGCATATTGGGTTCCAATTGTGGTTGGACTTGGGGGTATATTCTGAAAATTTCTTTGTACTTCAATAAGTGAACAACACTAAAGAAAAATTCTTACATGCTCTTGGAGAAATAGTCTTTCTTCCTTTAATCACCTTATAAAATCAATAAATCAATCGAGTCAACAACTAGAGTCAAGTCAACAAAGTCACATAAGAATCGATAATCATACCGGGTTGATAACATAATCGATTTAATTCAGACACGTGCTCAAATCTTCATTATTATGATTAGGAAAGCATGTTACATAATTCAAGTTAGCTGATTGGTAACAGATTATTTTCCCGTATAAAATGACAATGAGAGAATGTTAGATAAGGATAAATCAAGCTAAGTCAAAATTTATGGACGCTAGAAGTTGTTTCCAAGTTGAACTCTTATAGCAAGGAAGCTTGTAGAAGATTGAATTGTTAAAGAAAGTTTGTAGCAGTGTTTGAATTATCTACAAAGTATTTTGCTTAGGGATTAAGAATAGTAATATAATATTTTATTGTAAGTTTTTGCCTATAAATAGGCATTTATAGTGTCTTGTGAAAATCAATCAAAGTGTAACAGAAAACGAGAGTGATTCTCTTTTCCTCTTTTGTGTCAAATTGATAATGAAAAGTTTAGTTCCTCTTCCTTTTATCCGCTTCATGAATGAGTGTGTGTTTGTGAGAAAAAATTTATCTCGATGATATGTCACTGATATTAGAGAAGGACTAGTGAAAAAGTGTGGGAGTTTTTATATTCTACACTATCATATATCTTATTGATGGACCACGAGTCTTAACTTCTACTATATTCATCCCAATTTTGTCTTGCATAGTAAAATTCCGAGGCTAAGGCTTGAGGGCCAAATCAAAAATAGAAATGATTTTTATGCCTAAGTTATTAATTAACATTTATATTGATTAATTATCTAGAAAAGATCCAATTATTAGTAAGCTATGAATCCTTTCCTATTACTACTTGTTGATTAATAGTTTACACATCAATAACTAGTTCGGTTGCGTCAGAAATTAGTTTTCTTTCTTAATCATAAGTTAGTTGGTGTAAATTTGCTATAAAAACTAAAATGTTTCACCAATATGATATGGCACAGTTGGTAGATAACTTGGTCCCTTAAGCATGTGGTCAGGGATTCGATTCCTGGCTCATGTGTATGAAATAACATCTGTTGGGAGAGGTCAACCCCTTAAATGGATTCCAGTATCTCGAGGGATTAGCCTCTGACTCCCTGCCGGAGGATACCCGGGTTTACAAAAAAAAAAAAAAACTAAAATGTTTAATTTTTATTATTATTTTGGGTTTATATCATTCTTTACCATCTAGCAAGTTCAAAAGAAGCCCAACTTTTTAGCCCAAAGCCCGTAACTCCCCTGATATCGAATTAAGCAAATGATCATGACCAAAAAAATAAAATAAAATTTGAAGAGATAATGAAATAAATCAATAAATTGTAAAACCCATCTTAAATCTTAAAAAATAAAAATACATTAGTCCATTGAAGAATGAACACAATGGCGCTATCATCTTCATGTTTTTCTTCTTCACTGCTTCCTCCTCCTCTTCCACTACAACGACACCGTATTACCCTCAAACCCTCTACTTGTACTCCTCCCTACGCACACGCAGCCTCAGTCTCCGTCAGAGCTTCTCCGTTAGCGTCAGTGTACAGAGAAGGGCTTGACACTGTTAACATTGCCGAAGATGTCACCCAGGTTCTGCATCGACTTCCATATAATAACCCTTTCTTACCATTACATTACTCTTATAAGTTTCAAAAGTTTTCATTTTTAATGTGCCCATCTCTTAATGCTACAAGATTTTAACTAAACACCCAGTTGGGCTGGTTGGATTAGCAAAGAGCTAGTTACTCTTAAAACAAGGTCTTGAATTGGAGTCTTATAAATGAAAAATAATAGGCAATAGAGTGCTTTGCCCACTTAAATGGTCTTTTGGCTCGACTTAGATTAGTAGTAATATGAAGTGATTTTCTGATATCGACATCTAACAAAATAAATCCAGCTATTGGCCAGTTTTAATTGCTTCATGTTTGTGCTACCTTTTTTCTATGATAATAATACAAACCACCGTTTTAGTATCTGAATTTGTAACCACCCGTTACATTAGTCCTTTATTTTAGAAAATTATATCATTTCTTTTTACACTAGGCATATTAGTCCTTGAATATAGAGAGGGATTCATGTGACTAGTTCTTATAATTTCAGAGACTAAAATGATACTCCCTCCGGACCTAAATATAAGCAACAAAATAGTTATATTATTTGGACTTAAATATAAGCAAAAATAATTAAGTCAACACTATTAAATGTTAGTATTGCAAAACTCAAGAAAATTAACCAATCAAACTAATTCTCCATTTACTTTTTCAGGAGCATTGTATATTCCCTAGACAATTAACTCTCTTTTTTACACAAATCAAGATAATTAAACTAACTTAACTAACTTTCTTAATATGTGTGAATTTAGTTTTTTTTTGCTTATAATTAGGTCCGGAGGTAGTAATTTCCTAAAATTAGGAACTAATATGATAGGTACTTACGACGAATTCACTGAGTGAAATGATAGTTAAGTCTAACAACAACAATAATAATAATAATACTGATGCCAATTTTTTACAACAAAATTTGAACAATCTTTGAATTTTAATGCAGTTGATTGGAAATACTCCAATGGTGTACCTCAATAAAGTTACAGAAGGCTGTGTGGCAAACGTTGCTGCAAAACTTGAGTCTATGGAGCCTTGCCGAAGTGTCAAGGACAGGTAGTTGTTATGTTCATGAGAATGTCTCATATTGACAATGCCAAGACTTTTTGGCCCCTAAAAATATTTTCTTCATTCTTTGGTATGATATACTTTAGTTGTGTTAAGGATTAGGACTCTGATATGTTATATATAATCACGTGAGTATGACTTGTCTCGTGAGAAACTTGTTGGCATGGTGGTGTTGTAAATGATCCATATATTTTGTTTTTTCATCAAATTGAAAGCTGTTATTACCTGACAGCATTCCATGATTTGCACTCTGCAAATTGCAATATGCTTTTTGACCCTCAGACTGGAGATACATCATGTCATGTGTTAACATATGTAATTGTTCAAAATGTCAGAATTGGCTACAGCATGTTATCTGATGCTGAAGAGATTGAAGCAATTTCTCCAGGGAAGGTAAATCTTGTAGACTTTTTGGTGTATAGATCAACGTGATTTTTACTATGTCAGCTATGTTTAAACTTGAACAATGATATTATGGTTTGTTCAAAGTTGAGGTTTTGTATGTTGGATATTCTTTAAATTCCTGATTCTGTATTTTGCAGACTATTTTAGTTGAACCAACAACGGGAAATACAGGACTTGGCATTGCTTTTGTTGCAGCAACGAAGGGGTACAAACTTATAGTCACGATGCCTGCTAACATAAATATTGAGAGGAGAGTCCTTTTACGTGCATTTGGTGCAGAGGTTGTTTTGACCGATGCAGAGAAGGGACTGAAAGGGGCAGTTGATAAAGCTGAAGAAATTGTTCACAGAACACCTAATGCTTACATGTTTCGACAGTTTGATAACATGACTAACACAAAGGTTAAGTCTAATCCACCTCACGAGACCCTCACCTTATTAATCACTGTGTTTTGAGTTATAAGGTGCATCAGTGAAATAGATATTGTAACAAAAATTAAGACACATGTTATTAATGCGCAAATTACAGATCCACTTCGAAACTACAGGGCCAGAGATATGGGAAGATACCATGGGTAATGTCGATGTACTGGTTGCTGGAATTGGAACTGGTGGAACTGTTACAGGCACTGGACGTTATCTGAAAATGAGGAACAGAAAAATAAAGGTTCGATTATTTCTTGATAAGTATTTAATTGTTAGTTCTAATTGAATGATATCTTCATCATCTCGATCTAGTGGCATTGACATCCACTTTTAAATGTACGAGGTCCTGAATTCAAATTCGATAACCTGCACTCTATTGATACTAAAAGAAATGTTGGAAATCCGCCGTAATTGCGGTTTGTCCCAAGCCGCCTTAATTGTGGCAACTTTGTGCTGCCTTCATTGCAGCTACCAACACCTTCATTGCGTTGGTTATGAGGGGTGTGTTTGGTCTCACATCGCCTAGAGATATGTCCTAAGTAGTGCTTATAAAATTTGGGTAATTCTCACCTTACAAGCCGGTTTGTGGAGTTGAGTTAGGCTAAGATGGTATCAGAGCATATCCTAGATTCGTTGTTGGGTTGCACGCTTCAGGCTCATTGGCCTGGGCGTGAGGGGGTGTGTTGGAAATCCGTCTTAATTGCGGTCTGCCCCAAGCCGCCTTAATTGCTGCAACTTTGTACTGCTTTCATTGCAACCACCAACGCCTTCATTGTGTTGGTTATTAGGGATGTGTTTAGTCCCACATCGTCTAGAGTTATGGCCAAAGTAGTGCTTATAAAGCTTGGGTAATCCTCACCTTACAAGCTGGTTTTGTGGGGTTGAGTTAGGCCCAAAATCTAAGAATAAATTCTATGTAATTGTTATTGAATCATTATGATGACTATGCATTATCTTTCTCATATTCTAATTCTAATTCTCTACTTGGGATAGCAATGAGCCAAGCTGGCTTGAGCTACTCAATGCTCGGTTCGCTAACTCGATAAGCTAGGCTCATGAGCTCATGGTTTGAGCTTGAGGTCGAACTTTTGGCTCGTTTAATAAATAAGCGGAGCTTGAGCTTTCATAGATTTGGCTCGTTAGCTCTTGAACTAGCTTGATACACACACACATAAAATGGATTCTTTTGTCCTATATCCACTTTTCTTCTACATACAAACACCGTTTATTAATTAATATTTACATTATTTTATAATTGTTTCCTTGTTAGTCAAGTGTTTCTCACTCATTACTAATAGACAATGATCTTGAAACTCCAACGTGTTATGACCCCACCAGTCCAACCCTATATGCATCCTTACCACCCTTAAGCAGTGACGGATATAGGGGATGGGCAGCATGAGTGCTGGCCCCCTATGAATTGATAAAAAATGTGAGTCACATATAAATATATACTTAAGTGGATGGCATTTTTTTTTTTTGAAGCATTTGTATTATGCCCCTCCTTGTGAGATTGATTTAGAAAATTCTGTTCTTTCTCATTAAAAAAAACCTTATAAAACTGATTTTAATATCTATAATTTGTGAACGTAGACATGTTTCAAACTTTTGTTATTTTACTTCATGATTTCAACTATTATGTGGTCCCCTCAACCTTTTAATCCTGCATCTGTCCCTGCTCTTAAGTTGAATATTTGGTGGCTGTCTTTTTTATGTTTTGAGCTGCCTCATTGAGCTCGAGCGGCTCGTGAGCTATAGTGAGCTGAGCTTGAGCCACCAACGTTTTTTAACCGAGCCGAGTTTGAGCAAAGCAAATTTTCATTGTGTTGAAGCTTGAGCTCAGCCATGATCAGCCCAGCTCAGCTCATTATCAGCCTTATTCTCCACGAACTACGCTCTATGTAGTGTGTTTCTGTCCTGGAGGGGCGGGCGGGAGGGCAGGAGATATAGAGAGAGAGAGTAAAGGAAAAGGGAGGCATAAAATATTTGTATAATTATTCTCGCATAGATTTGATCAAACCATAAACTGTGGCCAATGTTTCCAGTAAGACTTCAATTGTATGATGTACATGAGTGTACTGGGCATCTGTATTAACAATTGTTGATGTATGCTTCATCTGCTTCTTGCATTTAACAGTGCAAGTGGTGCTTTATCTATTCTATTGTCTTTTACCTAGCATTACAGTGTGCCATATTATGTCTTGCTTAGGTAGTTGGTGTGGAACCTGCAGATAGAAGCGTAATCTCAGGAGACAATCCAGGTATGAATCTTTTACAAAGTTCATAAATATTCATTGTTTTCTTGTTTCTCTGTGTTGCTAGTTTCAAGCTCAATATCAAGTTGAAATAGATTTGCTTGTCAGCCATTGACTGTATTGGAGAGTTTGTTGCAGGTTTCCTGCCTAGCATTTTGGATATCAAACTGCTGGATGAGGTTATCAAGGTAAACAAAAATTTATTCCTCCTCTGTTATGGGCTTCCCTTTTTATTCCTGATCACAATTATCTGATTGGGATTATTCTCTTTGGCTTTTGGCATTTGGCATTTTTATACTAAAGGAGAACCTTTATGCTTATCATAATTTTAGGTAATATAGAGTTCAATTCTGGAGTCATCTACTTGGTTATAATTGCTTTGCTTGGAATGTCATCTGCTGAACACTTTCTAGTTGTTGCTTTAGTGACTTTTTGTTCATGCAGTGCTTTTATCTTCATAATTTTCTTAAATAGATTAGTTATACATAATAAATTAACTTGACTCATGAGAACACAGGTTACCAATGTTGAAGCTGTTGAAATGGCAAGGAGATTAGCATTGGAAGAAGGATTGCTGGTAAGTTATAAATTAGTTTCACTTATCAGCAATGTTTTTCAAAACTTTGGCTATTTAATCCTTATATGTTTCTGCCAAACAGATTCTAGCATTTATTTCTCGGTTTTGCATATAAACTGAAGTAGCTGATCTGCATTTAGCCTTTCTGTATGTATTTTTAGTGTGTCTATATTCTAGACACAAAATTCAATTTAGCTATTGGTTTGATGTTCTTCATGTTCAGTTTTGTATGTTGCTGGGTATCACAATGTCACTATAAGCTACAAAGTAGTTTGGTTTTTACTTTTTAAAATTTGTTTTATTATAACTGTTTCAAATTTCTATCTAGGTTGGAATTTCTTCAGGAGCTGCAGCAGCTGCTGCCATAAGTTTAGCAAGACGTCCCGAGAATTCTGGAAAACTCATTGTGGTGAGTTTGTTTCTTTTAAATATTTTGGCTTTCTTTTATGTTATACCCTGCACGTTTTATAATATGATTAGGCACTTCATTACTTTTAATTTTTGACATTGATGTTGATGGAATAAAAAGAAGCTTTGTAAAGTTTTTTCACCAGAACTAATGGTATTGTGCCTAGAGATACAGTACTCTGTTCATTTTAGTGCTTATGTTTTGTTTGAGTTGTAGAATGTCAAACTCAACAGTTCATTTTGCTCTCTACATCATCTTTGGGCCCAGCTTCTGTTTTTGATTAAACATGCTTATTTTTGGTTCTTTTATCTCCGTTGTAATTAGATCATTATGAATCCTTGCAAAATTAACCTCTCCTAAGTAAGATCTCTCTAGAGTCATGATGCTTCTGTATGCACCACTTGGTTTATGAAGCTACAAGTTCAGTGGCTACTTGCAAATTAAATATCTTGTGGGTTTAGTTGAAGGGTGGTTTCTGTGCTTCCCTTCCCAGAAGTGGCAAAGTAAAAGAGTGACAAATAAGGGCCTAGGCAAATTTGACACTGATGTTGACCCAGAATTATCAAGGGTGGAAATTTGAATACAGAATGCATGCATGTAGATGTTCTACTTTACAACAATCCGTGAGAAATTTTTCTCATGTTAATAATGCTTCCTAACGTTGATTCTTTTTTCCTCTCATGTTTTGCATAATTGAAGGTTGTTTTTCCTAGTTTTGGTGAGAGGTATATTTCCACGGCCCTCTTCCATTCAATCTATGAAGAGGTTCAGAAAATGTAACAATGATCATTTAAAGCTTAATGTGGACAATTGCCTTTTGGAGATTGGATCTGCTCTTATGGCATCATCCAAGAAAGTAGCTGCCTTATTCTTTGTATAGGTAGCATCACACAGAAGATATCAATTTAGAATCAGTACACATTAACAGACAGCTGGTCTTCTGTATTTTCTCAATGGAAATTTCGCATCAGATGCATAATTTGAAAAGGGCATAGTTCTTGGAGCTGTGGTCAGACAGAATGCAAAGAGGATTTACTTGATGTACAATGTCTGATTTTTTTATTTTATTTTTCATTTGATTTTTTGTGCTGGTAATTTAGCATGCCTTTCATTCTATTCTTTTCATAATTCATCACCTTCCCTACCCGTCATCAATGATGAACAATATTTCAATATTACACAGGATTATTGACTTTTTTATTCTTCTATTGTCCTACTGTTGTGTTTGTGTGTGTCCACAATATATATATATATATATATATATATATATATATATATATATATATATTTCATCACCTTCCCTACCCGTCATCAATAATGAACAATATTTCAATATTATACAGGATTATTGACTTTTTTATTCTTCTATTGTCCTACTGTTGTGTTTGTGTGTGTCCACAATATATATATATATATATATATATATATATATATATGGAAGCATTATGAAATGATAATATGCCATTATTTGTTCAGCAGGATTAGTGCTTGCATATAAATTGAGTTTAATTTTGATATATCGTCAGTGTAAAGTTTTTTTTATATTGTCAATCAATCACATATCATAGCCAATGAAGGTTGGTCTAGTTGGTAAAGATACGACTCATAATCTACAAGGTCGTGAGTTCGAATCCTACTATCGATGTAAGGACCTCGTTAGTGGGTAATATGTAGGTATCTCTATAGGTGCTTTTTGAACCGTGAGGTCTGTCATGTTCCTGGTGAGTCTTTGTGACCTAACTCACCTAAACTTTTCCCTACCAAACAAAAGAAAAAAATCAATCACATATCGTATGTGACTTTTAAGATAGTTGCTATAAAAGTTGAATAATTTTAATGATGTGGCAAATGACAATATTGACCGTGCATTGGAATTAAATCTATTAACTATTGCATCTTAAAATAACATAGAAATATATTCCAAAATCCATTACATTCCTGGCAATTATCGGTTGGGAATGTTATAGGTCCGAATTTTTGGTTCTTTTGAGTGAGAGGCTTATTTATACTTTGCTGTGATCTTTCTCTATTTAACTGAGATCGAGTTTGCAAAATTCGGAAGGTAAAAGCATATGATAACAGAGTCATAATCCTTTCTTTTTTCCTTACTGGTTTAGTAGACAGTAGTTATTATATATTCAAGAGAACAAGGAAATACTGTTTTTTTACAAACCAGACCGGTAGCATTTTTGCCAAGTTTCAGAAGTTACTCCATATTGTAAGCCATGCACACATGCAAAATTTTCTTTGTAGGCCCTTATAGCAGCAAACCAGCTAATTAAAGCCATTATAACTTAATTATTTCAAATGAATGAGAATTTAATTTCCATTTATACATGAATTTAATTGGTATGCATTATCAGAGATTTTTTATGTCAACCAATCATAAATTAGCAAATTGCTACATCATTAAAAATGTTCGACTCATATCATAGCTATCTTGAAAGTCACATATAAAATGATTTGTGATTGATTGACAGAATAAAAAGCTTCATACTGACAATGAATCAAAATTAAACTCCTTAAATATCTTCCTTGAGTGACTTTGCTTTAGTTTTTGGCCACACTGCAAGTATATAGTACAAGCTTAACACTAACAGAATCTTTATTGTTCCAGAAACTGATGACATTTGTCTCTCATACGCTGGTTCCATTTGATCCCAATCATGATTTTAAGAAATTGTCACTTCCTTTCTGCCATCACTGGTCCATATGCTTAGCCTAATTTGAAGGCCAATTAAATGCTGTGGCCTTGCATTAAGTAAACCACTTCATTTTCCACATTATAGCATAGATGTTGATTTACAATAGAAAGAGAGAGAAAATGTGGAAAGAGAGCCTAATGGTTTATTTTAGGATAGGACAAATCATAAATTGCATTGAAGGCAGTGGGATCACATAGTAATTGGGCAATAATAACAATGATTTATTAGGTTGTCCCGTTTAGTCTTTCCACCCCATTGGCTTAAAATTCCTGTATAGTTAACTTGTGACAGAGAAAATCAGTGCTATGTTTTTATGGCCTTATTGAAAAGGTGCCATTAATCTTTCAACAAGTGCAGGGTGGGCAATGAAGCTTCACATAGCATCTTATTGTGGTCACTAGTGAGGACTAGTTTAGTGTTTTGCACAAAAGGGAATGCATATTCATGAGGATCATAACAACTGAGGGGCTCTTATCTCACATGCCAGCAATGCAATGTTAGGTACAAATTATAATAGCAATGTGGCATATAAATATAATGGGTTTCACACGATCAACATCAACCTTATCCTGTAATTATTTGGATATATATTTCAAAGATTAATTCGTGTTTGAATTATGTTTCTTGATTATTTTGGGGTTGCTTATATATGTGTGTAAATGAATTGGAAGGAGAGAAATTGAATTTATTGAAGTGCCATTAAAACGTATCTAGAGGGTTAATTCATTAGGATTTTGTAGGCCAAAATGAGAGACCACCATCACTTGCCTTCTTCAACTTTGAGAAAAGTATGTTGGGTCACGTTTCAACTTTGCAGTTTCAGAAGCAATTTACCTGCGGCTAGTTATGTACGATAACAAAACGAAAAGTAAGGAACATAAGATAATATTGACCTAAACAAGTGAATGAATCAAGTAACACGTGTACCTTTATTTTTTTCAATTTTTTTTTGGGTGGGGGTTGTTTATGCACAATCGTTTTCTCGTCTTACGAGATTTTCTCCACATCCTTTAGGTGTGAGACTAATCAATTAGAATATTAAACTTGCCAGCTTTATCTATTTTTTTTTTTAAATTCAAATGCAACTTCCGACATTGTAAGACCTACCCTGGGACACTCTAGGGGTCGACTCGATTTGCTCTCGGGTTCGATTCTTGACGAAGTTAAAATAATGCTTGGCTAGCGGAAGCCATGCCCCGTAAACTGTGATTAATCCTTCGTTGACAGCGTTAGGATACACTGAGTTTAGAACCAAACAAAATGCAAACAAAATGCAACCGCCCACATTAGAAATACTTTTTTTGTGTTTGGTTTGGCATCAATATTAACACCAATGCCAACGTATAAAAAAGTTTGAGTAAAGGCCTAAAGTGATCACTCAAATTTTTCGGGTAGGTCAGTTTAGTCCAAAAAAAAAAATGATAATTTGGTTCCCGAAATTTTAAAACGGGGGACAATCTGGTCCTTACGGAGGGACCGAATTGTCCCCTGTTTTGAAAATTTGGGGGACCAAATTATCTTTTTTTTTTTTTTTTTAGGGACCAAATTGGGCTACTCGAAAAATTTGAAGGACCACTTTGGGCCATTAATCAAAAAGTTTCTTTGATGTTTTGCTCAAATAGTTTTACCACCATGCGCCTACGTGATTTTTGTTGCTTCAACGTAAAGCAAACATAACCTTAATTGGTGAACTGAAATTTATTTACAATGTCAATAAGCATGGCAACAAAAGAGAAAATTAAGAAAAAATAAGAGAAAAGTATGAAATTGATAAATAAAAAAAAAGTATAAAAATATGTCTGTTTTTTTTTTTTTTTGACATCATGAAAAGATGTGTTGAACAAGTCTATCTTGTGTGATTTAAAGAAAACAAGAAAACCAACAAGTTAATAACCAACCATTGTCTCATTAAACCTATAATAATTATATATACAATGGCAATACCAATGGACTCTCATCCCTTGAGAATCTTATCAAAGTTTCTAATCATTATTTTTTGTCTCAAAACAAAAGGGGTTTAACTTGGGGATAGGGTAACTCAATTGATTTGAGGGCATAAAGAAGGGTTTAACTTGACAAAGGAGAAAAACTAACATAACAACAAACATACTAACATTAGCCTATATTGAGAAAAAAAAAAGGGGGGGGTTTAACTTGTATGAGGTTAATTATGCAGAAATATTTGAAAAAGATTTTGTTATGTAAAATATAAAAGATAAATCCTCATATAAGTTTAATTATAAGATATTTTTAAATCTATTTGATTTATAAACATTCTCTCTTAAATTTTTTTTATTTTTTTTATTTTTTTCCTGCAAGTTAACCATTATTAGAAATTATATTTATCTATCATATTTTATCTTTTCTTTTCAAAATATTTTTTATTTATTTATCCTCTTATCCCCATGCAAGTGAACTATTTCTAGAAAATATACTTATATATATATATATATCATATTATTAATTTATTTTCTTTTAAAAATCTATTTAATTTATTAATCTTTTTTTCCCATGCAAGTTAACCATTTATAGAACATTTATATATATTTATCATTTTTTCTTCTCTCTTTAAAATCTATTTGATTTATTTCTTCTCTTTTCCCGTGGAAGTTAACCAATTTTAGAAAATATTTTTATCTATCATAATATATTTCTTCATCTCATTTGAAAATCTATTTGATTTATTTCTCCCCTTTGCCCGGTGCAAATTAACCATTTTAAAAAAATATATTTGTCTATTGTACCATTTTTTTTATTCTCTCTTGAAAATACCTTTTGATTTATTTCTACTCTTTTTTCGATAAATTAAACCATTTTTAGAAAATATATTTTTCTATCATATTATTTTTTCTACTCTCTTATATATATATATTTGATTTATTTCTCCCTTTGCCTTGTGCAAGCTAACCATTTTTTATAAAATATATTTTTGTTTTATATTATTTTTATTCTCTCTTGCAAATATATTTGATTTATTTATTCTATTTTACTGTGCAAGTTAGCAGTTTTTGGAAAAAATATTTATCTATCGTACTTTTTATTTTCTCTTGAAAATCTATTTGATTTATTTCTCCTCTTTCTCTGTGCAAATTAATCATTTTTGTAAAAATATGTTTATCTATTTGATTTATTTATCATATTTTTCCGTGCATGTTAACCATTTTATAAAATATATTTATATATCATATTATTAATTTTATTTTCTCTTGAAAATTTATTTGATTTATTTCTTATTTTTCCGATGTAAGTTAACCATTTTTAGAAAATATATTTATTTATAATATTATTTTTAAAATATTATTAATTGATTTAAATAATATTATTAATTGATTTGTGTCCTTGAGTTTTATTATTGGATTTGCATTAAATAGTGTTTTCGTAAGAAGATGACACATAGCATAGAATTCAATGAGATTATTCCAAAATGTATATACTATTGATATACTTACAAAACGATGGAAGTAGGGGTGTAAACGAGTCGAGCCGAGCCGAGCACTTCAAGCTTGAGGTTGGCTTGTGAAAAAAATGGGAAGCTCAAGCTTGGCTCATTAAGTTTTACATATTTCCATAATGTAAATGACGAAAACTACTAAAATACTCATCATCAATTTATCGGTAGAATAATCTCCTTCAAAAACACTCATTAAAGTTTTACATATTTCCATAATGTAAATAACAAAAACTACTAAAATCCTCATCATCAATTTATCGGTAAAATAATCTCCTTCAAAGTGCTGTCCACCCGAGTGCATAAAAATACAAATGGTGCAATTTAGTGCGTTTTTCTGTTACTTGTAGTCGTAGGTTATTAACTTAGTATTATAGTAGGATACAAATGATTTTCTTTATATTATAAATTTACGAGTAGGTGTTGGAAAGACTTTTCATTACGATAATAACAAAAAAGTATTGCGAGTGGGTTTAACTATTGGG
This sequence comes from Echinosophora koreensis, assembly GCA_035048595.1. Taxonomy (NCBI): domain Eukaryota; kingdom Viridiplantae; phylum Streptophyta; class Magnoliopsida; order Fabales; family Fabaceae; genus Echinosophora; species Echinosophora koreensis. The sequence goes on along the minus strand of JAPCYP010000426.1, from coordinate 28,461 downwards.
ATCAAAAGATATTTGGACTACAATCAGGTTGGTTGGGACCCAACCATTAATTTTGAAAGTTTTAAGTTGTGTGAAAGGGGAGTCCATCTATCAGCAATTCGTTAAGAAAGAGAAAGCAAATGAAAAACGCGGTAGTATTAATATATATAATAATTTAAAAATATATATATATATATACGAGCTATTCGCGAGCCCTTAATGTCGAGCCTATAAGGCTTGGACTTGGCTCATTTAAACAATTGAGCCCACCCTCAAGCTTGAGTTTGTTTATTTAATCAAACAAACGAGTTTCATCGAGCATTTAACGAGCCGAGCTCGAGTAGTTCACGAATAGCTCAGCTCATTTACACCCCTAGATGGAAGTATTTATATATTTGTAAGGACTTTTCAGATTCACATCCTATTTTGCAAATATTCTGTGTTTTTTGTTTTTATTTTATTTTTATCATTTAAAATTGAAACTAAAATGTTGACCTCATCTTCATTAACTAAACTAGCTGTCTTCCCTGGTGGCATCCAAAAGGACATTCCACAAATTCAAAAAATAAGAAAAAGAAATGAAAGGAGAAACTCAGTACAATTTATACCCTCAGTAGAATCCAAGAAAGAAACACTAATCGTTCGGGTAATCTTAGAAATATTTGCCACAATGTATAGGGTACAAAGAGGCAGATCTGCATCAGCCATCAGGGATATCCTGTATGCATGAATGACAACATCGTACAGTTTCAGTCTTGTTTCTCAGATGACAGAGACTAACTACACTTCATCGTATGATAGAATATATATTTTTCTTGGTACTGATACTCTTTATGAGATCAAATATTTATTATTTATCAAATTTTGTTTTTTACATATTAATATTAGTATTTTTTTTTTTGACAATTAATATTAGTAAGCTTTTGTTTAATTTTGTTATAGGGTCAATATAAAATTTTATATACAATCAATTATATATATCATCATATGTGTTGTTTTTAAAGTAGTTGTTATTATAATAAAAGTTTAATACTCTTAATAATATAATAATATAATGATTAATTGATAATATGAAAAAATTTATATGCACCTTACATCAAAACTAAACCCGTAATTAATCAGGTTGTTTTATAGATAAACATTCAAATACTAACGAAAAAAAAGGAGTAACCCATGCAACCGATTGAATTGTGAATCTAACTCTTGTTCAATCTTGGTCAGAAGTCAAAATTGTTTCAATAATTAGATTGCTTTAAATCGATAAAATTATCCATCAAAATTTCAGTTGAACAAAAAATAAATCAAATTTGACCGACACTCTAGAAAAAAATTTAAATTTCAAAACTGAAAGAAAAACAAAAATACTTAAAAAGTTAAACTAATTCTCTATTTCAGATTTAGTATTCCTTCCTTCTTAACTACAACATTGCAGAACATTAGAAGTTCTTGCTCTGTCTGACCGTCCATCCCATCCCTTCATTTGTGTTCCTATGCAGTCGCTCATGGTTTTCATCGATTCTTCATTTGGTCACTTACATTCTCGATCTCCACACACTTTGACTTGAGTATTTGAATTAACAAATAGTGAGAAATTGAAAATACAGATAGACTTTCTCGATCCTTACAAAGTTACTTAACTCAAAGTTAAAATGTATGAAGTTTTTTTTTTGATAGGCTAAAATGTATAAAGTTATAAACTTTATAGTAATATTATTATATTATAGAGATGATGAGTCATGCACTCTTTTAATTTCTTATTTTAATTTTAAATCATTATAATATTTTATTAGTATTACATGTTTATAACTTATGAAAAAAATTATGTTATACATCATGCAGTTTGATCATCCAATTAAACTAATCAAACTAATTAAACCTAAACTAAAATATATTTTTTTGTTGTCCTGGCTTTAATAACATTGGTATATGCGGTAAAAAAAAAACTGAAGTGAGAGCTGAGAAGCTGAATGTCTTGAATGTCACCACCAGTTTTGAATTGTCTATGTTATAATATTAATTGTAGCAGCGGAATAAGTCAGAGTGAGTAAATATACGTACCATACAGAAGATAGGGGAAATTTAACATCAATAGACGAAAACAACATTTTATTAGGGCAGCAAAATTGGGAACCCCACATTTCATTACCCAGAAAAGTAGGCAATGAAGAAAAGGTGTGGCCTATATATGGGGTATATTCATCACAACAACATAAATGATCCAACACTCCTCTACCACAGCCCTACATATTCATTTAATTGCCGTTTCTACTCGAGTTTTCACTTTTTTAACTTTTTTGTTAGGTCACATGCTTTCTCTGTCCTTGAGAGTTATAGGATATTGAATAATTTTTTTTCTATGCTACAATTTTTGCTAAAACAAGAGTCTCATAATGTAACCACTCCTAAACGTGATAGTAATATATGTGGGAAGATTAAATACTTTGGAAAAATAAAGATATGAATTGTGTCATTCAGCTAAATTTGGTTTGTCATGGAGTCCTTGTCTTGTTAATGTATTGGCAAAATGTGATTTCATCTTGAAGGTATAGTATTACTATAAATACTTTATACTGCACTGGAAGTAATTGTTTTCACGTTTACCATTCACTCTCCACTCCACCACGGGCTTTTAATAAATTTATAATATTGCTTTTAAAACAACAAATTTATAATATTATTTTTTGTGAAATAAATTCAGGGAATTATTAAATGATACACCTCATCTCTAGTTGTCCACTGCCAATCACAACATGCCGCATTTAGTCTCAAAGCTGCTGTATTAAATATGGTCTTAAAGTCAAGGTTGGCTATCCACAATTTTAACATCAAATTAATGCTGTTATTATTGTTCTTAATCACTATTCATTCACTTTTTAGCAACAATATTACGAGATATTTAAAAATGGGATAATGCCGTTGACACTCTAAATTGCTTAATTATCAACACTTAATATCTACTTACAATTCTAATTTTTATTTTACAAAAATATTATTGATTGATAAGTAGACCTAACATAGGCTGGTCGCAGTGAAAGTGGACTGTGTCTCCAAGGCAAATTTTAACTGCAAGATCAGGGGTTCAAATATTGGAGTCGTTCAAAAGGGTTTTACTTAATTACCACCCCTGACTCGAGGGTTAGTCTCAATGTTACGTCTGTAGGGATTCCCGATCAAAGAACGAAAACAATCTAAGAGTACTAATAATATCATCACCTTGACACCTTCAAAGATGAGAGCATATTGCAACATGGCACGATATGATTTGTCCATCATGTTGCCTTGAGAGTTGATGGATGCACCAGCAGCAGAGGAGTCCAGCCCCATAATTTGATGCATCCTGTGAAAGCTATAAGCATATATGGAAGGCATGAGACTAGCAATATGGTGGCCAGCTTCTCACACCGAAAGGTAAAAAGGATCACATGCTTCCCATACAAAATTTTCCCAAAAAGAAAGGACTTTCAGGCACTCATTTACCTTATTTGCTAGCAAGACTTTCGTGACAGGATGCTGTTTTACTCACATATCGCTATTTTCCCCTCTTTTGTAGAGCTCATTTTATGCTTAATTAGTAAAATACAATTAATGTTCCTTCCTCACATAAGAAAAAGATTCGGTGCTTCATGGATATTAATGAAGAATTATGCTATTTGAGGAAACAAAATAGGATACATAGACAGTTACTTTCTACTTTTAATTATGTTTATACATGTGATACATTCATTTCAACTTGATATAAGATATATGAGAACCGAATCATACTCATATATACATATGATGTTTTAGAAAGTTATCGTATTTTAATTATTTAACACACGTGTAAACACACACACACACACACACACACACACATATATATATGTGAAAATAGCTTGAATATTTAACTCTAAATGGCACCAGCCTTGCCCATGTTTCATTTTTCTGGCCATATGATGCCAATATATATATATATATATATATATATATATCTCCTTAAAGTGTGAAATTCAGATGCAATTTCTCTAAATTATTGATAGTAAAAAGATAAATTTTATAATTAACAAATGGCATCTTTCCCTGTACACTCGGACACTATGATCACGACATATTTTCCTCTCTACATCAATTATTGACAATTATATATGCTAATTAATTGAATAGTCTTTTCCAATAAATATAGTGTCATTCATTGTGTGTCTCCATTTTCCCTTTATTTAATTTGGTATCAATACAATTTGGGATTAGTAGAGGAATGAAATCAAGAAAAACAGTCTCTGAATTAAAAAATTTTTTACACTCTTACATGCATTTATAAAATTGAATGCTATAAGATTTTTACATATCAACCAATCATATATGACACATTATAAAATGCTAATTATTAATTGATAATATAAAAATATTTACAGTAAACTGCGTATCAAAATTAAACTTATTGTTTAATTGTGTTCATACGTTATTTAAAGACTATATTAACACTCATATGAGATATGTGGAACTCATTAAATAATATATTAACCTATCTTTAAATACAAAAATAAATTACCTGTTCTACATTGCAAATTCATCAAATATAAAGTCACTGCATGCAAATATTTTAAAATATTATTTATCATTTGAAACCACAACATAAAATTTCGTCAAATAGATAATTGTTATATATTATTATTGGGTTAACATTGTAGTTTTCTACAAGGCAAAGAGCAACAATATGCATTAAGCTTACTTGAAATAATTAAATCATTCATAAACTTCAAAGTTGTAAGTTGATCATGAAAGAGATCCCAACTTCTCAGAACCTCAAAACATGTAAAGGAATGAACCCTAGCCAGATCAAAAGAGTTTCCTTTTCCTTCTTTTCCTCTGACTTGATTCATATTTTGATCAATTGTCATAAACTCATATACCAAACTTAAGGGTTGGTGATGATTTTCTGTGTTAGAACATAGGAGATAATTCCATCATCTCCTCTACAGGACCAACATTTTCATCCAAGAGCCACTTCTCAAGAAATGACAATGGAGGACCATTGCTATTCTCACATGTTTGCCTATTCTTCTCTTCAATTATATCATGAGCCTTGTTAGAAGACTCAGCAGCAGCAGCAACATAACCCTTTTCAGGCATAGAATCACAAGTAGACTTGTCCCAAGCAGCACTATTTAGGTTCTCAAATGACAAAATAGAATCAAACTCTTCATGAGACACCATATCTCCACCACCCTCTTGCTCATCTTTGGTACTTTTGTGTTGCTGATGATGAAGCTGAAGGTTTAAAGCAGGCACTGATGATGCAGACTTCACTAGCTTATTAGTACTGTTTTGAAACTCATCATCATCATTGCTTTGAAAAAACTCTTCTTCTTGTTGGGACCCTAATTTGAGAGGCTTTGGAGAAGATCTCATCCAACCTTCTAAGAGCCTTGAGATGTTTTCTGTGCTTGAGGCATATGTGGAAGACTGAGACTGAGACTGAGACTGACTTGGCTTAAGGGTTGAGGCAATATGGTTGTTGGTGCTGATATCTAAACTTCTACTGTCATTAAAACTCTTTGATAGATACTGACCAGTGGTTGTTGAGTCTGATGCCAGGTGGGGGTCCAAGGCTACTTGGAGTTTCTTCAGCTTCTTCTTTAGATGGGTGTTCCAATAATTCTTTATATCATTATCTGTTCTTTGTGGAAGGTAGGAAGCTATGGCTGCCCATCTGCTCAACAATTAATCAATAACTTTCACAAATTCAGACATATATTCATTTACATAAAATAGTAAATAAAAGTAGTAGTTATTTTACTTTTTCATCAAAATTAATGAAAGGGACACATGAGCTCTACTTTGTGGCTGAATTTTGTTGTTTAATTGTTATTGATTCCATAACAGATATTGATAATTGGGAAGAAATGGCAAGATTGTTTTCTTTCTTCATATTATTTTTTCCCTAATCCTTTATGGTTGAGTAACTAAGAGAAATATGATTTCTGAAGATTACTTGTTACCCAGTAGAGCTTGCAAATGAATTATCATTCCTTCCTCATGAGGAGTGAAGTTTCCTCTCTTGATTCCTGGCCTTAGGTAATTAGTCCATCTAAGCCTGCAACTTTTGCTGCACCTTGATAACCCTTTTTATCCACAAGAAGAAAGGTTTCAATTTGATTAAAAAATTGTTATAACTTATATAATTAAATTCAAAGTGAAAACTATATAGATCAAGAAGAACATAAGATAAGAGAATATATCATTGTGGTGTGGTGGCCTTTGAAAGGTTACTGAACAAAACAAGAAAGGGAATAGAGAATATTAGAAAGTATAGCTGAAATTACCAGTATTAGTAGGAACTGATCTCCAATTTCCTGGACCATGTTCTTGGATGTAAGAGACAAGGATGATATCCTCCTCAGGTGTCCATGGACCCTTCTTGATGCCAACTTTGTCACAGCAAGGAGGCCTCCCCATGGATTGATTGATTCTTTCTTTTCACTCCACCTTCTGCCTCAAAACTCTCACTACGTACTCTCACTCTCTCTTTTTAGACCAAACTTCAATGAGAGCTTTCAAATAGTACCAATGCATGTGAGTGCTAGCTTTATATACTCCCATGACTTAGAAGAAATAAAGTACTTTATTTTTTACACTCACTCTTCTCATCTACCTTGCCTATTCATCTTTAACTGACTTTATAATGATGCAGTCAATATAGAAACCAAAGTCAGCGAGGAGTTAGAACATTTTTCTCTTTTACTTTTCCTTGGTCACGTGGCATCAAAGTTAGGAAATTAAATATTTCCTACCCTTTATTCGATTGAAGGTGGTTGCCTAGGATCCATGATATCTTTTTTTTTTTTAATTCAGGATGCAACCCAGGATATCCTCATAGCCGGAAGCCATAAGATTAATCCCTCGAGGATGTAGAGTATCAGTTAACGTTAAGGGACAACTCCTCTACCTATAGATGCAGCTCTATTCTCATTACCATGATTCGAACCCTGGACATATAGTTAAAGGGTCCAAGCCCGAGCTATTAGTCACTCGGACCAGGTGGATCTTGATATCTTTGGCACACTATAATCACCATATTAAATTTACACATAAATTTGGTAGACGTCTAATAAATTGAAGCTTTCAAAGAGAACTATAGTATTTTTCTTGTAGTCTATTCTTTAGATTTATTGAAATTAAAGGAGATAACTAACCAAACGTAAAATTGAAAGCAAAGTTATAGGCATAATTTTCCAACGAATAGTTTTGATTTTTTTTTCCTTTCCCTCTACAAACGGCAAAGTTGAATGTTTGGTATTGCTAAAGTTTAGTGGAGTGCTTACAATAAATGAAATTTTCACACATGAGGCAGAAAATACCATAAGGATACTCAGAGGTAGGTTTTGAGATTTCAGTAAAGGTTGTTGCTAGCTTTTGGGGAATGTTTAGAGAATAAAAATTTTGAACAAGGAAATGAACATTAATTTGTGGTCACTAGTGATCTGGTATTGTGCAGAATAAATTAATATTTAATTTGCAACATATTTCGAAAACTATCAAAACTATACTATGTAGTGTTGAGGACTATAATTTAAAACCATGATTTGTAATCTTCAGCATTTTGTAAAGAGGACTGTAATTATTATGCTTATGAAATAGTTATCGAAGTCTTGCGTGAATCAAGCAACTATACTCTATTCTGGTTTGCCTTCATATTCGGCCCTTTTTTGGTGCTTTTCTTTTGGTTTAGGAGTTTGTAATACCAATGCTGGAGTGGTTATGTTTCAGCATTCTACTTACATTGTTCTTATCTTTTCCTCCTTTTTGGTTATCGTATACGAGTTGGGGTAATCAATATACCTTTGGGCTTATTTTTAAAAAAAAAATGTCAAATTTCAGCCTCTTTCATAATCTTTTTGGCTTTTTCGGGTTTGCTAATGTGATTAGCAAGAGCAAGAAAAGAAGAACATTAATCAAAGTTAAGTTTAGTAATCAACGAGTTCAATTTTCTTTGAGTACGTGTTTCATGATTTAAAAAAATTTTAATTTCTTTTTCATCATCTGATACGTACACATTAAGGTTTTAAATTGCCGGCATTGTATTTTCTGTTATGTTGGACAACTGGAAGAAAATGTGGCCAATGTGGTTGCAAATGTGGTTGCTATGCGATTTAGAAAGGTATCAAAATCACAATATCACCGCCTTCACAATATCACTGCCTTCATTGTGGTTACAGACTCAGATTTAAAACTCTGGTGCTCACACACGTAGAGACTGTATGCTAGCTTCTTAATGAGCAACAGTAGATCGAGCAGCTTCTCATGACCATGTGTCCAAGCTGTGCCATGACAGAAAGGGTGTGTTGGTACAAATTTTATGTCACTTTCCATGGGTCTTACTCCCTCTTCTAAGAAAGGACAATGATCTCTTCTTATGCAACCATTGTTTACTTCTCTTAAAGATTATCACCGTCTAGCTGGAGAAATGAAGTACAGTTTTCTTTAGATTTGCGGTAGCGTCGGTGACCACTGTGTAATAAGCATTTAAGACTATGCTTAAATGGCTTCCATCATATTCTCGAGATGAGATAATTTTATGTGTTGATATCAAAGTCATCAAACAGGCACCCCATATAGAATTGACGTTTGTGTAAATATCTACTACACAGACTTGATTTTTTTTTTTTTTTTTTTAACAAAAAGTTTAGATTAGGGTAAGGACCGACTCCAGGCAAGGCCAGAGCCAACCACCAACCTCTAGGAGGATTTTCGGTGGGATTACGGATCGCCTGTCCCAGCCCACAACGCAAGTCCGCTTTGGATAGGCTATAATATGAGGGGAAGCGAGAACCGAACCCACAACCTGGCTAATAGGACAATGGGATCTTACCGGCTGGTCCATCCCAAGGGGACTACTTGTATAGTCGTACGTAACCAAATATACTCAAACAATTTTAAAATCATCATAATATTTGTACTCCTTTGTTTTGAGTATACGACACCGCTTCTCATGATGTGTTCATTCATTTACACGTCTATACATATTATTTCATATTAATTTATATAACTTTTATTGTCTGATTATGTCTTATTTTACTTTATTTTTATATTTGGTTCTGTTGCTTAAACAAATATGAAAAATATGAGACATTGAAGCACATTCCATCCCAATAACTTGCATGAATCTACTCTAAGATCCTTTAGTTAATATGAATTAAGATTGTGGATAAAATTAATAGGGTTTAATCTTTACAAATGCGCGCCATTTATCCTACTTTTCCTTCTAGCCCCCCACCATCTCACTGTCTCAGTAAGCTCATAGTGTCGATCATACAGGGTTTAGAAATATCTTTTTATTTTCTTTTTTTGTAAATTAAGAATGAATATTTGAGCTTGAAATATACATATAAATAGGAAATATGTATTACAATTTTTTTTCTTAAAAAAAAAGGGTTGACTCCAAGGGATATAGGCCATGTTAGTTTTAGATTATGGCCAACGCAACTGGAATTTAAAACTCCGTTGAATAGAAGCTCCAAAATGGAACTTTCAGAAAAAGTGGAAATACTGGCCTCGGGACGGAGAAAAAGTGGTGTTAGAGTTGAAAACATTCTTAACCAAACATACACTATACTAGCTACACATTACTATTCATATGTTTATGTAGCGAAATCATAATACAAGTTTGTTATAAAAAAAAATATATATCCAATTTAAATTTTTCGGGTTCAAGTATAGTTTACTGTTCAAATGTAAGGTTTTGTATCCTTTAAAGTGAATGTCTCTAACATTATAAAAAAAAGGACTGTTTACACTTATACGATGTATTTATATAGTTAAAATCGTGATGCATGTTACGAAAATGGCAATTATAAAATTATTGATAGATACACTCTTACTTTTTCTTTTTCTTTTTTAATTTAGATTTAGAGACAAACTCACTTAAAAGATTCTTAATCGTGTCTATAATATTGTTACTGTAATATTTAAATCTGAGAACATTTTTGCCAGTTTTTCAAAATATAAAATAAGCCACTCTAGTATCCCAAAAAATACAAAGAGGTACTAAATATCAACTTGAATAATGTTAATCACATATTACTTCTCACATTTTGTGCCAGAACGCTTGGTGTGAACAATCATTATCCCAATTTAAAGTCCGAACCTTCATTAACATTAGGTGTCTTTCTTACAGAAAAGAAAATAGATACAAATCCTGCTACTTTCTTCCCAACACATTCAACTCCCAACAATTTGTTAGTGGTCCAAGATCTGTACATTCTTGGTTTCTAATCATAGTGCAATGGCGAGTCTGCATATGACCACAGTGTATTATGGGATTATACTCCTTATATAACGGTACTGCATTTAACATCATCTGTACTCAGCAGAGAACAATTAGCAGCTTTGTTGTACGTTATAAACATGAGAAACTGACATGACATACCTGCTCATCTAACATTTCATGCGGCATAATTGTACACACAGTTTTTCAACCATATATTTAAGTGGGGTTATGTAACATGCATCTTCTCATGGAAGGTGCATGAAACTGCATCCATTTATCTTAAATCAATGGCTGAGATTGATGACCCGTAATTTGTTTAACAGGTTATATTGTCAAAGTAAATATTTGCAGAGAGACCCTTGGAATAATGTCCCAGCCCCTAAACCCCCAAAACCAATGCCCTGGTCTGACAGTCTAGGCCGTGTGGTGCACCTCCCACTCTTCCACCGCCGTTGCACCGATTGCCATGGAGATGATGGCTGAAGTTTGACAACTTCAAGATGATTATGGGTTTGATGGTGAGCTGGTTTGCCAGCTACAATGAGCCAGGGATGGCTACATTTCACATTGCTAGGGAGCATACCGGCCAAGAGCTGCGATGGAGGCTCGATGGTGGGTTCATTGAGACTGGTTTCAATCATGGTTGGGGTGGTTTTGGTCATGGCTGCTGCTTCTGATGATTGGGACTGCAGATGTATCTATTTTCAGTTGGTGAACTGAGTGATGGAGGTTGAGGGCAGTTTTGCTAGGGATGGAAATCGTCAATGGCAAATGCATTGCCGGCAATGGGTGTGGGGTGAGGGTGGATCAGATCTAGGAGGAGGACACAAAGGTCTGGTCCTAATCATAGGTCATTTTCAAGATACACCATACTTCATAACTTAGCATGAGCCCATCAGAATTATTTGCCATGTTTAAGTAAATAATAAAGGTTTTCAGACATGTACACTTAAGTTGTAGGGTAGCAGCTCAGGTCCAATAACATATACGCGGAGTGATGATTACAACACCAACTAATAACTGGTAACACTTTTTAATGCATTCGCTTCAATGGAGGAAGCAGGAGTAACTAATCATAAATGCTCTAACTGAAAAACCAGAAGAGAATAGATAAAAAAATTCACAAAATGGCTATGTGAAGGGAAAACATATCTAATAAAGAAGATACAGATAAAAGGTTGAACATTACTTCATGTACTAAAGAAGAAGCAAATGACCAACAAAGCAGAGAAATTTAGAAAGACTATACAGATGTGCTCCTTCCTTCTGGCTCACCAGTTTTCCACGCGGCCCATATGCTACAACAGAGTGATCAAGTGGCCATTTGAACCCTCAAGTTACCACTAATGATTCCATGACCCTTTTCAATAAGTTTCTAGATCCTCAGGTTTTCAATCGTGTTGCTATTACATACTTTCCACCAAATGCTATCATTGGTGGATTTGTTCAGTCAGTCTTCACAGCAGGAACAACTTCCCAGTTCCAATGGAAGGATGAGTTACTTTCATCTCCCCAGAATTTTAATCACTATCCAGTGCAAGTGCTGACTGCCAAAACATACAATTATATTTACAAGAATGCAAGGCAAACAATCCAGTGCTTCCAATATATTTGCAAACAAAGGAACCAAATTTTGTTTCAACCAGTGACATGATGTCTACTATCATCAATCAAGAAAAGAACAAAAAAATATAAATTAAATCAAATTTAGAGGAACAAAATGCTACCATCTGTTGATCTTGATCCAGACCAATCTAAATGCATCAGTGCTCCCCTCAAAAAAATCATTTTAATAGCAACTTGTCTAATCAAATTAAAAAGAAATAAATACTGTGCTTCCCAGTAAAGAAATTTAACTTCAACTGGAAAGTCAGGGGAAAAATTTGGCTGCTGAAAATACTATGTGGGACCCTTTTTTGTCATACTCAAAAGTCAGTACATACGCTTGCAATGACACCCATGCTTCACAAGAACACCTGGATGAATTTCTAGTGCAAGATGCAACATGATTTTGAATACGTAAAGAATTCTATGCAAGGCAAGAATATTTCTAATATGAATGTGCAACCTTTCTTTTTCGGCTGCTAATCAATTTGCAATAGATAGTTGGTCAGTATCTCACCCACAAATAAGAACCATAACATTTGCTCCTACCTCTGGAGGATGCGATTATCATGTACTTGTTGCAAGATGCATATCCATCTATGGTGTTTCGTATTGTTTTCCTTGTACTGCACGATCAAGAATCACATCTTAGTACTAGTTTTGCATCCAAACTCAACAAAAGGCAAACTACAGCAAGGGTAGTTAATTCTAGTATTTACAGTAATTGTCATAACAATAATTAAAGATATGCAAGGAATGTAGTCTAAGTATTATTTATAAAGGAAATTTAACAAACTAGAAGATGAGTCAAGAGTCAAAAAAAACTGGAAAAAATGAATAATATAGGTAAGCAATAATTTTAACTTTTTGGTCAAATATTGGAGGAATTAGAGTCAGAGGCTCACAGCTATTGCATCTTTTCAACTTCTTCCGCTTGGCAGTGTGTTCATTCTCCCCTCCATTCACAGGCTTATGCTCCCGTAAAGGATGATACTTCATAGATTCTAACTCTTGCTTTGCAGTATCAAGCCTGCGCTTTTCATCTTTCTGGTACAATTTTGTGTAAGTAACAACAACCAGTCGAACTTGTATAGATTATGGAAATATCAACACTTACATAGGACTTCTCCAATCCCATAATCTGTTGCTTACAAAGCCTTAATTCCATCTCAAGTGCATGTATACGAGATTCAGCAGGCACAACACATTGCTCTACTATCTGTTTTTGCCTACCCCGGACAACCTCCGGTTGCCACACATTCAAAGCTGCAGAGGCTTGTCTATAAAAACCAATCACAAAATCACATTAGAACACAGTAAAGTTAATGATGCTAATGTATAGCAAACAAAACAAGGAGCACAAAATACAAATTTCAAAACAAAAAAAATGCTAGACAGCTAGAATTTGTTATAGCCAAATCTAACAACCACCCTCAAATCTAGCTGAATTCTGTCAAAATTCCGACTAACTTCTTTCTAACTATGCAATATTACTTATTAAAAATTTATAGAATATAATGGCTGAGGGTCTATAACAGTTTATTATGCCCGAGATTACCCAAAAAAAAAAAAATATTCACTTGCCAAAAGCAATATTATTCTGTCAGTTACCCAAGACTAAGAATGGAAAATTCAATCTACCCTATTTCCTTTCAAGGGTAAAAACAGAGGAAAATAACATAACTGTTAAAATTTTCCAGCATAAAGAGCATCAAAAAGATAGGATAGCATTCAACTTGAACTGATTGTATTCTTGGGGAAGTAGAGAAAAAAGAGCTCTTTTTGTCAATCAATGCACGAGTACAATTAGGAACAAATTTGCAACTGAATCCCTATAACTATTCTCCACTTGCAGCTTAAAATCTAAATTTCATTATGAGTATGAGTTAGTATCAACTCAATCGTGCTAGAGACTAATTAACAATTCAGGTATTAACTGGTATATAAAATTAAGAAAAAAACAACCATTTCAATCCTTGAATTTGTAATCACCCATCATATTAGTGCCTGGAATTATAAGCACAAGCCATATTAGTCCCCAAATTTTGAGACTTATTTGACTGATGGATCATAATTCCAAAGACTAATTTTCTGATGCTTACAATTTCAGGGACTAAAATGATAATGATAATTTCCTAAAATCAGGGACTAATATGACGTTACTTACAAATTGCATGATGAACTAAGTAGCTAATTTACTAGTAGAATTTGGAACCATGAGATGAGTAAAATACCTAACCCTGCGCAAATTGGACAACTCTGCAGCACTTTCTCTCATTTTCGTAGTCTCTAAACCTATTCGGGTCTCTATTTCTCGGAGCTTTCTGGAATGTTCCGCAATTTGGCTCTCTTTTCTCAGCACAACCCTCCTATGAGCCGCTATTTTCCTCTCCTTGTCTCTCTCGAACCTCATCAGCCAAAAAATAAAAAAATAAACAAAAATAAATAAAAATTTGAACTTTATAAATACCCAGATAATAAAATTCCACAAAAAAGCCAAGACCACGTTTGGGAACCCTGAATTGAATGAATTGTTACCTGAATTTGTAAAGCGACTTGGAAGAAGAAGAAGAAGAAGAAGAAGATGTGGGAAAAGGGTTTGGAGAAGAAGTGCTGTTAGTGAGGGGAAAGTCGGAGGAGAGAAGGCGGTTCCAAAGAGGGTCTTCGGCGGAGAGACGGTGAAAGCGGCGGCATGAGATGGAGATGCAGCAGAGGTCCTTGTAGGTGAAACCGCCAGTCCCGATTCCGATTTCGAGAATTCGCCTCCATAGTTCATCTGGGAGTGAGGACATTTTCGGAATTTGAACAAGATTGTCGTGTCGAGAACCAGCTTGGAGTTAGATTCCACTTCCCCGGGAAGCTAGTGAACAAAATTTTTTTTTCCAGGACAAAGCTAGTGAACTTTTACCTAACAAATGTGGGGATTCTTTTTTTTTTTAAAACCAAAAATGTGGGGATTCTTAAAAAATGGGTTTTGTTAATAATTAATATTCACCCTATTGGATTTATACACTAAGGGTATGTTTGGGAAAGCTGAAAAAATAAATTATGCTGATTGTTGTGATAGTTGATTATAATCAGAATCTGTTTTGATTTGGGGATGTTTGCTAAAAAGTGACCTTAAGATAATCTATTTTGTTTGGGTAGTGCAAACAAAATCACTTTTACATAGTAAATTACGAAAAGGGATATGGAATTATTTGTTTATATTATATTTGATTTTTTTAATATTAGATTTTTTTTTAAATGTGTATTTTTTTTTATCATTTTTTTAATACTAAGTCTTAAAAATTTTAATTAAAAAAATAGAGATAATCATTTTTTTTGTATTGTTTAAGAGTGTGTTTGATACCGATTATGGGATGAAAAAAAATCATTTTTTTTAGTAGAAAAAATCATTTTTAATGAATTTAAGTGTGTTTGTTTAAGTTTTTCATAAAATGATTTTTTTTTTTATAAAATTCATTTTTGAGGTTAAAATGAAAAGCTATTTTCATTAATTTTTGGAAAAAAGCACTAACTACTTTTAAAAAAAATGATTTTTGTGATTGTAAACAAACACAAGACAGCTTCAGCTTTTCTTTAAAATCTTTAAAAGATAATCTCTAAATTATTAAATGTCAAAATCACTTTATTTTGAATCTGTAACAAACAGGCTCTAAGGCTAGCTCCATTTAGCTTTTTCGCACAAAAGCATTTGCCTACGTTATGTACAGTGACAAGCATATTGAAATTTGGAGAACAGCTGGGGGGCTGGGAAGAGAATTTTGAGATACACAAATAATCAAATGCAACCATCTAAACAAACCTTCATATTCTGATCAAAAAAAAAAAAACAAACCTTCATATGAGATGGGATGAAAACAGCTTTTTTCCACACCCAAAAAAAAAAATTGAAAATTTAAGCGAATTACCAAATACAATAGATTATGCATGAAACAATTTTTTAGCACAAAAAACAGCTAAAATGGGAAAAATATCTTTCTCAAACACACACTAAAAGGAAAATTATAATATTTGGTTCAATTACGCCCCGAGTGTTATTTGAAAGATTTGCAAGTTATGTTAATTATACAAAACCTTTATTCCTTACTGTGTTGAGCCTAAAGAGGCTAGGTGAGAAAAGAATACTTGTTTAAGTGTTGAGCCTGGAGAGGCTAGGTATGAAAATAATACTTGTACTGTAATCTGATCAGTTATGGTGAAAACTTGGTGCTGCCAGGAAACTGGACGTAGCCCTGTGGATTTTGGGGTGAACCAGTATAAAACTCTTGAGTGATATTTCTCTTCCCTTATCTCTTTAATTTGCTTAAGTATTATTTGTTTAAGCTTTTAACTTGGGGAGTTAATATTGTGAATATCAATCTCTGTTTTACCCTTCTCTGTATACTAGTGTGTTTTGTCTCAAATTTGACGTGTCACTCGTCTAATCTTTTGTTGCCTTATTTTTGCTTGTTGTGCCTGCAAAAATAATTTTCAAAGTTTCCTAAAAAGTTGGTAAACACAATTCAACCCCCCTTCTTGTGTTAACTTTGGTTATTTCAGTTGGTATCAGTGCTCATCCTCTGGGTTGAGCACTTAACTGTGTAGAGGAAAAGATCTTGGAAATGGCAGGAAAAACCAATACAAGCAAGAATCATGCAGGAGAAGGATCCTCAATGTCGAGACCTCTATACTTCAATGGAGAGGACTACATCTACTAGAAAGAGAAGATGAAGTGATTTTTACAATCCACTAATTCTGATCTCTTGGATATCATTGAAGAAGGTCCCTATGTTCCTAAAGATGACAAAGGAGCAGAAGTCCCTAAAGCAAACATGACCTCTAATCAAAGAACAAAATGACAGTTAAATGCCAAAGCTAGATATGCAATCATGTGTGTTTTGAGCAGAGAAGAATTTGAAAAAGTCTGTGCTTGTGAATCTGCAAAAGAGACCAAAGTCAGCATGTTGGTCAGAAAGTATGAGTTGTTCAAAATGGAAGAAGGAGAGACTATTGGCCAAATGTATGGAAGATTTCAAACCATAACCAATGGATTAAAATCTCTAGGAA
This sequence comes from Echinosophora koreensis, assembly GCA_035048595.1. Lineage (NCBI taxonomy): Eukaryota > Viridiplantae > Streptophyta > Magnoliopsida > Fabales > Fabaceae > Echinosophora > Echinosophora koreensis. Next base: position 11,582 of record JAPCYP010000426.1, on the reverse strand, counting down.
AAGTTTACAAGACTGAGAAACACATTCAAAAGATTCTCAGAAGTCTTCCAAAACAATGGAGACCTCTTGTAACTGCTGTATCCCAGGCCAACGATCTAACAACAATGAAGCTAGATGAGCTTCTTGGTACTCTCCAGATCCATGAACAATAGCTGATTGAAGAAAGGAATGGAAAGAAAAACAAATCCATTGCCCTCAAGACTGACAAAAAATCATCTAAGGGAATAGTCTCAAAAGCTCTCAAAGTAGATGAATCTTCAGAAGAATCTGAGGAATCAAATAAGGATGACTCTATTGACGAAGATGATGAACTTTCCCTTATTACCAGAAAGATGAAAAAGCTCTAGAAGAAAAGAAACTTCAGAAAGGACAAACCTTTCAGGCATTTCAACAAAGAAAAATACAACAATGATGGTGGATCAAATGACAGAAATGTCATTGTGTGCTATGAATGCAAAAAGCCTGGTTACATCAAGGCAAAATGCCCTCAACTCAAGAAGCAACCTCCCAAGAAGTTCTTCAACAAAAAAGAAGAAGGGAATGATGGCCACTTGGGAAGATCTTGATGAAAGCTCCATTGAAAGTGAAGGAGAGGAGCTTGAAGCAAATCTCTATCTTATGGCAGATACTTATTCAGAATCAGAAACTAAGGTACATTCTGAACTTGAGAAATTGAGTGATGCCTATGATGAACTGTTGGAAGAATCCAACTATATATCTAAAGCTTTCAAATCCCTCAAGAGACAGTATGTAAAACTCTCAGGTGAGTATACACAGAAATATCAAGAGTGTGAGAAGTTAGCTGAAGAGAACAGTAGGCTTAAGACTGAAAAGTCTAAAGCTAAGGTCTCAGTTGAAACTCTACCCTCTGAAGAAGTGATTAAACTTCAAGAGAAAGTAGAAGAGCTCACCTCAGATCTTGCCAAGTTTGTTAATTGTAGAGATAATCTGACTAAACTTTTGGGAAGTTAGAGACACACCCTTAACAAAGAAGGTATAGGTTATTCTAGTCAAGAACATCATAAAGGATCAACAAAGTTCTCAAAAATAACTGGCAAATCTGTGTTAGTTTAAATAAACCTATGTGTATCTAATGTGGAAAAGCTGGACATATCACGTCTAAGTGCATTCACAAAAAGATAAGGAAGTCTTCACAGACTCCTTATACTAACAGAAAAGGACCCAAGAAGATATGGGTACCTAAGCCCATGATTATTCCTGTTGCAGACATGATTAACAGGACAAAGCAAATACCTATCATGGTATCTAGACAGTGGATGCTCGCGACATATGACAGGAGAAAGGTCTATGTTCCTAGACCTCCAACCTAAAAAAGGTGGACATGTAACCTTTGGTGGCAACTAGAAAGGAAAAGTTGTTGGTGTTGGTAAAATTGGTGGTAAACCTCCTTTGCCTATTATCTGTGATGTTTTATATGTGAAAGGGCTGAAACATAATCTGCTTAGCATAAGTCAACTGTGTGATAGTGGATTTTCTGTATCTTTTTCTAAGGATGCATGCATAGTCAATGACAATAGTGGAAAGACCCTCTTTTTGCTAAAAGGCAATACAATCTGTATAAGATTGACCTGTCTGAATAATGTGATGGCTTATAGGCTCCCAAATGATCCTCAACCCGCAAATGCTCCACCAGGATAGTCTCCTCTACATCCAAATGCTCATTTGCCTACGTATGCTTCTCCTCCAATCACTCTGCCTCCACCTCCAAACACTTGGTCTCCATATGCCACGCCCCCTCCAAATGCTCAGCATCGAAACACACGTTAATGTTTGCCTTCTTCTTATGAAGGAAGGGTAGTGAAAAGATCTTAATATATATAGAATAATGAATAATACTTATGTTATATTTAGGAATATATATGTCAATGACATTTCTTTGCAAGCTTAGAAATTCATCATATTCAAAGTAGTTTTATATTTTACCTATTACTATCTGACAAAGGTAAAAAAAAAAAAAACAAAAAAGTTAAATGCCCGAGTTCCTTATACCCATTTAGCCTCTACCATCAAATCTTCGATTCATGCAAATTACCAACCAACAATGATCTTTCTTCTTCAGCATCCCTTCCTCTGGAAAGCTACAACTGACTTTAAATTTACAATCAACTACTACTCCCACAAAAAGGTGAGGAAGATCGATCAGCTTTATATCTAAGTTGATGTCAAGCATCCTTAATGATGAATCACCACACGCTACAATAAACCAAAGCATAACATTACCAAAATTGACAAATTCTTAACACCAAGCATATATGACAAATCAGCTTAAGTCACAAATAGAACTGAATTTCTCAAATTAACATTCTTATTATTAAGAAAGAGCGAGTTTTTTTTCATTGACCCAAAAAAAAAAAAAATTAAACACACATTTATCCTCCTTTCCCAATTATATACAGCAATACCCTCCCTTTTGTTTCTGGGTGGGAAGTCGGCTTTCCCATTGCCGACTTCCCTATGTGTTAAATTTTTTTTTTTTATGGCATTGAGGAGTTAGCTTTGGCCCAACCCACTTCTCTTCTTGTTTTTTTTCATTTTCATTATTTTATTATTTAAAATTAATTAGTTTAATTTTTTGTTTAATTAATTATGTTAATTTAGTTAATTATGAGATTAAAATTTAAATATATAATTAAAAAGATAAATTTAAAATTTAAAAACATTAATTGTTTATAATAATAATAATAATAATTTTATTTTTTTTAAGCAAGAAGGGGCCTCATTAAAACCTTATGATGCAAAACCCTCCTTAGGGAAAAAAGCATCAATAAGGAAAAAGAGTGCCCATTTTATTGATAAAAAATAGAGAAAAAAATACAAAAATATTGGGGGGGGGGGGGGGGGGGGGGGCATAAACCTTACCCATTTGGAGAAAAGAAACAAAACTAACAAAACCTGTACATAGGCAAGCTCCTATTCATGAAAAAATCATGCCTAATAAAGCTAGGAATAGAATTCCACCAAGAGTAGCTTCTGGAGGCCACTCCATAAGCAGCAAGTTTATCTGCACTGTGATTCCCTTCTCTAAAGACATGGGAGATAGCAAAGCTCATCTTCTTGGTCAGCAGGAGGCAGTTCTTCCATTTTGTTCTAAGTCTCCAAGGCACAATTTCTGGACAAGAGAAAGCTTGGACAACAAGCAAAGAATCACACTCCAACCAAAGTCTTAACCAACCCTTTCTCCAAGCTATATCAATTGCAGTTATAGCAGCAAAAAGCTCAGCATAAAGGGCATCAAAGCTGCCATAGAAGTCCGAGAAGCACCCTAGGACAACACTACTTTTATCCCTGAAAATTGCACCTCCACCTGAGGGACCCGGGGCACCCTAAAGCGGAGCCATCTGTATTGGCCTTGATCCATCCACACGAGGGAGGAGTCCAGCAGACTAACTTGACTTGAGGGGCTTTACTAGGATGAGCTGAAACTTTAAATGATTCCAGAATTCTGCTTCAGTACTGGAAGAGAAACAGTGGTTCTTTGAAAAATTACCAGTCAGGGAGACTGTGGCAATAACCATGTTAATAGCTGCTCTAGTTGAGATCTTTTTATTATCAAACTTCAACTTATTTCTACTAAACCAAATAATCCAAATGATGTTGATTATTGATACTGCTATAACATCTTTCACTTGCTTACTCCAATTCCTATCGCAGATGTCAAGAATTGAGGATAAGCTAACAGAATTCATATTGCAGTTAATGACTGAACCTAGCCAGCTCCAGAGACTCCTAGCATAGATACAATGGAAGAAAATGTGCTCCATAGATTCCTGATTTTGATAGCAAAAACAGCAAACTGAGACTATTGTGCACCCTCTCTTTTGAAGCTCAATTTCAGTTGGCAGCTTTCCATATAATAACGTCCAAGCCACCAGAGATTTGGAAGGTGGAATGTGAATGTTCCAAATGAGCTTATGCCAATCCAGATGAGGTTTAGGGGGATTGAAGAATAAATAGGCATCTTAAAGGAGAGGTTACCAGAACTGGACTTTCTCCAAATTAACTTGTCATTTTCAGTAAAAGTTGGAATAGGAATTTGAGCCAAATCAGTGCCATGCAGCAGAAAGCCTGTTCAGCAAGTTCTCAGGAATATACCACTTGCCATCTTTAATAAAATCTGCAACTGAGGCATCTGGAGAGTTATGCATGTGGTCTGGAATATTCAACATGTCTACAATTGGTTTGGAGAGCCAATTATGCAACCAGAAATTAACATCCTTGCCATCACCAATCAGCCAGATTGAGCTAGAGAAAGCAGTATTGACAAGACATTTGATCCCAGGTCAAACTGAGGACTTCACATATCTGGAAGAGGGTTTACCGTGCTGCAAAAACCTGTCCTGAGAAATATAGCCCAATCTTTTTCTGAAGTGAGCATGTTCCAAGATAACTTCAGCAATGCAACTTTGCTCAGGAATCTCAGTGATTTGATACCTAGACCTCCTTCTTTAACAGGGCATCACATTTTACTGCAGGCTAGGGTGTAACGGGTCGGTTTGGTTCGGTTTAGACGGGGGAAAAATCCAAACCAATCAAATTTGATCGGTTCAGTTCTCGACATTTTTTGCTTCATTACCCGAACCAAACCTAACCTAGCTGGTTCGGTTTGGTTCAGATCGGGTGTTCGGGTTACCCGGTTGAAATAGAGCAGAATGCAAAATAATCCACAATACAATAGAAATAGAAATTAATAACAAATCAAGTATAACCATAGACATACAGAACCTTACAATCTCTGCACTAACTGTGTTTCAAGCAAAATCTGAGGAAGGGGGATGAAGAATAAATCAAAACCAAATATGGAGAAAATCAAAACCAGATAACCAGATAATCAAAACCAAATCAAAGCTAGGAGAAACTTCAAAAGAAGCAAATTCTAATTTGGAGAGTAAATTAGTAAATATCTGAATCACTAGAGGATGGAGGACTCTAATGACAAAGGACGACACTTGGACGAAGGTGGACGAGATCTGGTAACGGCGGGGGACGGTGCTTGGACCGAGACAGGGGTGTGACGAGATCTGGTCACGAGCTTAGACGAGTCACGGAGGAGCGACGAGATTTGGTAAAGGCGGATGGACGACGCTTGGACCAGGACGGAGGAGGCGACGAGATCTGGTAATAGCGGAGGACAATGCTTGGACCAGGATGGAGGTTCGAAGGAACTGATGATGCCGATCTGGTCACGACTGTGGTGCTGCAGCTGCGGTAGCAGAACCCAGGGAGCTAAATCGGGAGATGAGGATGTGATATGCGAACTGAACTGAGAGTGAGAGTTGCGTGTTAGCTGTTAGGTCAAGATCTGGGAAAAAAATTGAAGTGTTAATTGTATAGTGGTCAGGTCGGGTAGTCGGTTTTGAAAAATAAAATCCACCACCCGAACCAAATAAGTACGGTTTCCTTTGGTTCGGTTTGATTTTTTACCTGAACCAATCAACTTCGGTTTTTTATGGGTTGGTTCAGTTCGGGTTGGTCGGGTTTACCCGATCCACTTACACCCCAACTCCAGGCCACAGTAACCCAATTTCCTGGTTGAGATGTCCCCAGACCAAATGAAAATTCCTGATGCACCTGTCAGATGGTTAGATGGTTAAGCAATTTGGGAGGCCAAGCATAAACTTGAAAGCTGTATGAGAAGCATACTATGAACTACAGACTTGGTTAGCTCAACTCTTCCCATGATTGACAAAAGCATTCCTTTCAAAGAGGCCAGTTTAGATAAAATTCTATCTGCAATAGGCTGCAATTGAGCTCTAGAGGGTTTCCCTTTGAAGATAGGCGGACCCCTAGGTAGTTAAAAGGGAAACTGCCAGCAGAGAATCAAGAAGCTAAGATTTGAGCTATTCTCCTAGCAGTGCAATGAGAGCCCATGTAAAACTTGCATTCTACTTAAGTTGATATGCTGACCAGAAGCCTTACTGTACTCACTCAATAAGCTCATCAGAGCTTGCAAATTTCTTTTGGAAACCATTACAGAAAACCAACACATCATCAGCACTACAATGCATGGCTTGGAGTTGGAAAATTGTTAGGACCACATGCTGTTTTAAACAAACCAGTATTGACTAAGTGAGAAATAGCCCTGCTTAGAACATCTTCTGCCAAGCAAAAGAGGAGGGGGGAGAGGATCCCCTTGTCTCACTCCCCTTTTGCAGTTGAAAAAGCCAACAGATTTACCATTGACAAGAAAGGAGAGCTTGGCTGAACTGAGAATAATCTTAATCCAAGAATAGAATTTGCTGCAAAAACCAAAGGATTCGAGCACCTTAATAATGAAATTCCAATCTAAAGTATCAAAAGCTTTTTTGATGTCAAGCTTCAGAGCAAGATTGCCACCAAACACTTTATGATCAAGTAAATTTATGACCTCAGAGGCAGTGCAAATACATTCTTGAATATGTCTCTCCCTGACAAAGCCCCTTTGTTGAGAGGAAATTATCCTAGGAGCAATAATGGCCAACCTGTCTGCTAGAACCTTTGTAATAATTTTAAACTGAAAATTTGCCAGGGCTATAGGCCTGAAATCCTCAATTCTATCTGCTCCTTGAAATTTAGGAATGAGAACCATAGAGTTGGCATTCAATTTAGGCAGCATCCAACCTTGAACAAAGAACTGAGAAACTACTCTGCAGACATCCGGGCCAACAAACTCCCAAAAGCTTTGGTAGAAGCAACCACCAAAGCCATCAGGACCTGGCGCCCCATCACCATTCATGTCAAAGACAACATCCTTGATCTCCAAGTCAGAAGGCACTCTGGTTAAACTGTCATTATCTTCCGGAGAAATGGATCTAGGAATCACAGTGGAGATCATGCCATTTTCTTCGCACTCATTTTCAGATGCAGACAAAGATGAATAATAATCCAGCACATGATGCTCAATGTCAGATTGATCAACGAGAAGAGTGTCATCCTATCTAAGAATAGTCATAGATTTAGGCGTATCTAATTTTAGTCAGTCTGTGAAAATAACTAGTGTTTCTGTCACCACTACAGTGCCAATTTACCTTGGCTTTCTCTTTCCAGAACTGCTCCTCAACATTCAAAGCCTGATGCAACTCAATTTGGGCTAAGGCTTCTTGCTGGATGAGATGATCAGAGGCACCTTGAATACTAATATCATTCTGAATTGTATCTACTGCATCAATGGCATTTTTAACTCTCAGATGAATGTTCCCAAAAACATTTACATTCCAGTCCTTTAAAGCAGCTTTGACATTTTTTAACTTTTTAGAAAGCACATACATGGGATAACCATACACAGGATTGCTCCAAACTTCTTAGACTAGCCTTTTGCAATCAACATGGCCAAGCCACATTTTGAAACTTGAAAGAGGTTGGAAAGGTGTTGCAGCCTTTAGTAAAGTTCAGCAGCAGAGGGAAGTGATCTGATTTCACTAGTACATGAAACAATTTTTACGTCAATTAAAAATGCTTTTTTACGTCTGAAAAAAGTCTGACGTTATTCCAGCAGACGTTAAAAGTGTAACTTTTAACGTCTGTTGTTTAACAAACGTTAAATATGATACTTTTAATGTCAGTTATTGAAGTTAACTGACGTTAAAAGTAATACTTATAAGGTCTGTTATTTAAACAACAGACGTTATAAGTATTTTTTTTTATTTAATAAATTACTTTTAACGTCGGATTCGACGGGTCAGCTGGTGGCTTGGGTCGGTTTCAGACCAAACTAAAATAAAACGAACACAGAACAAGAACGAAAAATAAGCATTGTAAATCAAACTTTAAAATGTCAAACCAGAAGCTTCATACATCATACAGAAGCTTCAAAATTGAAGCAGAACCAAGAATAAGACGGGGATTAAGAATATAACCCAAAAAGATTCAAACTTTTTACATAAAAATTCAAACTTTTTACAAAAAGATGAAACTTTCACCAAAAAACACCTATTCTATGTAGATCTTCTTTGTTTGCACAACAGATCTGGCGCTGAAGAAGAGATCGAAGATGCCACAAGACCAACAGATGCAAGGTTGAAATGATCGAAGATGCTTCACGACCAAAGATGAACAGATTGAAGATGCCGCATAATAGATCTGGGACTCGTCGAGGTAGAGAGGGACCCGAGCTTCATTTATTAGACTCGAGCTTCATCATCCGATCAAGCAGATACCCACCGCGAGTCGCCACCCCTTTCACCTCGGACCACCATGATGCCAACAGCCGCGAGCCGCCGCAGGTCCAGGTGCGTCGCCTCCTCCCCAAGAATCAGTGTTGGCAGTGATCAAAGCATCGAAAACGAGAAAGGGGTGATCGGAATTATGGTGGGTTTGGAGAATGGCGGAGATATGGAAGAAGCAGAGTCATTTGGAGAAAGGGGAAATAAGGAACAACTGTGGGTTTGTGGAAGCATTCGATGGAAATTTCAGGTTTCATCAAAGAGAATGGGAGAGATGAGAGAGGTAGAGAGGGACGACTGAGAGAGTGAGGGACACGGACAAATCTGAAATGAGAGAGATTGGGAAATGAGAAAAGAGAGTCAAAGAGACCCTTCTCAGTAAACAAACACAAACTTGTGTAATCTCAGTCGTCCATTAGGTGCTTGATCCGAGTCATTATTAATCCAACTGTGTATCTAAACCTCAACTTAAAGAGGAACGTTAAAAGTCGACTTTTAACGTCAGTTGTGTCAATAACTGACGTAAAAGAAATAGTTTTAACTTCAGTTGTTTAAACAACTGACGTTAAAAGTGATGGTAACGTCGGTTGTTTAAATAACTGACGTTAAAAGTGATTTAAATGACTCTGATAATTACAGTTATGCCATCGCCTCCTTTTTAACGTCTAAATTTTGGTTAATAAACCTTAACCTTTCCCGTTTATTACCTATTTTGCACTAGTGATTTACGTCTATTATTTATTTAACTGAAGTAAAAAACCAAATTTTAACGTCAGGTGTATAAATAACTGACGTTAAAGTGGTATTATATTTACAAAACTGCCACCACCTCCTTTTTAACGTCAGTTCATTGTACAACTGACGTAAATAGTGATTTGATATTTACAAAACTGCCACCGCCTCCTTTTTAACGTCAAACATATGGTTAACTGACGTAAATCGTTCCCGTATATTACATTATTTCCACTAGTGTTTGCTCCTTACCAGGGTGCAACAGCTAGTAGAATTCCAAAACCCCAACCAGTCATCATTACAAAGACTTCTGTCTAATCTTTTTTCTGTCATAGCAACACCTCTCTTCCCATTACTCCATGTAAAGTTGGCATCTCTAGTTAGGATGTGAGTCCAATTACCAATAGCTGTGAAGGCTCTAAAATCTTTACATGAAATTCTAGAGGGCAAAGAAGAGCCTCTTACCTCATGAGAACCTAAAACAATATTGAAATATCCAATGATGCACCAAGGACCAGGATTGTTGGATTTTAAATCATTAGGATCATTCCACAGATTTCTTCTCAACATGTAAGTAGAGCTAGCATACCCCACTCCAATAAAACACTGCTTAGATTCAAAAGTGATAGAGAAAGAAACTTGCTGGGCAGTGTTAGAAATAACCAAAGGAGAGAAATGATCTCTACAGAAGCCCCAGAGATTAGATTGCAGGTTGTTTCTATCAATAACAAAGAACAACTGGAGATTTAATTGTCTCCAAAAGGAAAACGGAATATCATTGACTGAAATCCATGGTTCAGAGATGAAGAAGAAATCAGGATTATTGGATCTGTATAAATTCTTTAACACTGACCTTGTTTCAGAGTTACCAAGGCCCCTACAATTCCAATAAAGGATCTTCATTAAGCAAATAGTTGAGGTCCACCCCTTCGGGCTTGAGCCTTAGCATTCTGCTTTGCTTGCTGCTTAAGCTTCTTTTTTTTAGCCTTGGAAAGCACCACTTGATATTTACCCCCTGGCTTAATTAAGGCTGGAGCATCTTGCAAGTACTTACTTGGATCAGCTCTAACCATTTAAATAGGAGTGAGCTCCTCATTCTCATCTTCCATATTACCCTCTTCCCAGAGAGAGCCAACCAATCTTAGGTCCTTATTCACAACAGGATTCTCCATCTGAGAGGTAGCATTGACTACTGTTGCTGGCTTATTAGCCAGGATAGGAACAACATTAGGAGATCCTTCGGAGTTCACTGAATTCTCCACAATATCTGCTGGAAAGCTTGTTCCTGATTCAAAGATGTCAAACATTGGAGAGCTAACTAAAGAGTTCTGAGAGTTTTGAACCATAGTTCTATTAGAACCAGAACCATCAATCCCAAAATTCTGATTACTGCACTCAGGAGACTGATCAACAACCTGATTGTTCAGAGGAACATGAACTAATCTGTCTGAATTTGAGATAATTTCCACCACATAGGCAAATTAGGTAGAAATTTCTCCCTGCTGCTTCTTGGAATGCCTATGTCTGAGGTATCTTCATGAACTGCTTCTCCATCAATATTGCCATTATCTTGCAGGGCCACACCAGGACTGACAGCTGGAGTCACATCCCTATGTTGATCTTCATTCTGACTTGATACATTAATATTTCTCAGATTGCCAATCTTCTCAGAATCATTATTTCCAATAGCATTATTAACAATTTTATTGGCAATCGTAGTATCATTGGCAATAATATTATCATTCTCCTTATCAGAACTGCTATTCTCAACATTATTAATATCAGGAATATCAAAATCAGATTTCTTTGTTACCTTTGGAACATACATTTGAACATTACCTTTCTTGGGTAAAGATTGGTTTTTGGAAACCCGATGAGCATCTTTTTTTCCACAGTTCTCAATGGAATGGCCAATGGTTTGACAGTAAGCACAAAAGTTAGGGACCTTCTCATATTCCACTGTCACATAGAATTAGAAACTCCCCCTTTCAACCATAATCTCACAAGGATTGCTCGAAGATAGATCAAGATCAACAAGGATTCTTGCATAATGGCCAAACATCCTCCTACGAGTCATATCATCAATAGATATTGGAGTACCAATTCCGGAGGCTATTTCAAACAAAATTCTAGGTGTCCAATATTCTTGAGGCAGATCAAGGAGCCTTATCCAGCACTAGTTATGAGTTTGCTTTTGATTTTTTGGTCTGAAATCTGCCGTCCATTGAGACAACCTAAGCAATCCTGGTTTTAGGTTATAAGTCCCTATAGACCATATTCTTCTAAGATCTTCTTGTGTTGAGAAATGAAATTCAAAATACCCTTTGCCAAGAGAGATCATACACCATTGACCTGCAGGCCTCCAAAGGGATGTTAACTTGTCACGTAGGTCATTGTATTTTATGGGCTTATTGTTGAAGATCCGGCAAGTGTACCGTTTTGTTGCAAGTAATAAAACACGGTAAGAAAATACCGAGGTCGAACACAAAGATTGGGAGACCAATTTAACCAAGTTAATAAGGAAAGTCAAAGCATTTGACCAAGTCAAAAAGGGAGTAGTTATGAAGAGAGAGAAAATTAAAGCAATGATTAAATCAAAACCAATTAATTAAAGATGCTAAAAGATTATGATGAGATTTGATTATGACTAAGGCTCTAAGGTCACGAATCCACCTACCCTATCAAGCAAGT
>JAPCYP010000425.1:0-47487 GCA_035048595.1 Echinosophora koreensis | reverse complement strand
TTCACAGTTTTTCAATGAGATTATAAAATCGATGAAAATGTTGGACAAGCGGAGGAGAAGCACTTCGGTCCCTATTCATAACAACAAGGGAGATATACAAAATTGCGCAATTTATAGCGGGATTAAACATATGAGCCATACTATGAAGCTGTGGGAGAAGGTGATTGAGCGAAAATTAAGACAAGAGACCAACATTACTGAAAACCAATTTGGTTGTACCTAGGAGGTCGACCTTGAAAGTAATATACTTGCTGATGATTAATGGAGTGATATCGGAGGGATAAAAAAGACTTGCACATGGTTTTCATTGATTTGTGTATGATAGGGTGCCAAGAGAGGTTTTTTGGAAGGCCCTAAAGAAAAAGGAGTTCATATTGCCTATATTCGAGCTATCAAGGATATGTATGAGGGGGTTATGACTACTGCAAGAATATAGGGTGTGGTCTTAGAAGATTTTCCTATAGCTATAGGAATTGCACCAAGGGTCAACTTTGAGCCCCTATCTTTTTTACCTTGGTCATGGATGTGCTTACTGAGCACATTCAAAAGCAAGTGCCGCAATGCATGCTTTTTGTAGATGATATAGTCCTAGTTGTAGAATCAAGAGAGGAAATAAATGGAAGGTTAGAGATGTAGAGGTATATTGGAAAAAACCCAAGTCCCACATCAACTGGAGATAGTATCTAATAAAAGCTTATAATTAGTGGGCAATCCTCATCCTATGAGCTAGCTTTTGGGATTGAGTTAGGCCCAAAATCTAATATGATATCAGAGCTATCCTAGATCCATTGTTGGGCCACCCACCATGTTATCCACGCACCAAGCCCAATAGTGCTGGGCGTGAGGGGGTGTATTGGGAAAAACCCAAGTCCCACATTGACTAGAGATAGTATCTAATAAGAACTTATAAGTAGTGGGCAATCCTCATCCTATGAGCTAGCTTTTGGGATTGAGTTAGGCCCAAAATCTAATAAGGTAAGTTTTGGAAACACACAACTTTTACTTAAGTAGAAGTAAGACGGAGTATGTGGAATGTATGTTTAGCAAAAAGTGCATTACTCCTACCTTAGAGGTGAAAAATGGCAACCATACCATACCACAAGTCACGATTTAAATAGGTCAATCATAAAAAACGATGGAGAAATAGAGGGAGACATAAATCATAGGATTCGAGCAGGGTGAATGAAATGGAGGAGGTCCTCAGGTGTTATATGCGATAAAAAGGAACTACTGAAGATAAAGGAAAAATTTTATCGCACAACTATAAGACTGCGATATTGTATGGGATTGAGTGTTGGGCTATAAAAGGTCAACAAGAGAATAAACTCAATGTAGCAGATATAAGAATGTAGCGTAGGATGAGTAGTCATACTAGGCAACATGGGATTAGAAAGACTGCATTATAGTGAGAGTCGAGGTAGCACCTATTGTAGAAAATATGGTAGAAACTCCCCTTAGGTGGTTTGGGTATATGTGGAGAGAACCTGTAAACTCCCTAGTAAGGAGAGTAGATTATATGGAGGGCAACCCAACAGGTGGGGGAGAGGGAGACTGAGAAAAACTATAGCCGAAACCATAAAAAAGGATTCAGAGGTCAATTGGTTTGTCTATAGACATGATTTACGATAGAACATTATGGCGTCATTTGATCCATATAGCAGACCACACCTAGTAGGAAAAACCTTGATTGTTGTTGTTGTATCATCATGGAGATTAAATAAAACAAACATTACAAGAATAATAAAAGCAATTACAACTTAGAACTTCTTAACCTTATGGTTTGTTTTAAGAAACTTTATTTGCATCAACTAAGTATATCTATTAGAAGGAAAATCACACAAAATTTTGCAGTAAATTGAAAAAGTAACAGCTTTAACTAGAAAATTATGCGAGCTCTATCAAAAAATAACCAAATGTTAAAATCATTGCCAAGCTATGAAGTTTTGAATACCACTTTCGTGGTCTTTCTTAGAAGCAGCTGCCATGCACAAGGCAGTGCCAATGGGGCTTGGTATGTCAATTACTTCAGCAATCTCATCAGGAGTTGCAACTTCCACCCATCTCTTCACTACTGCAACATTCCATGTTGCCACACACAAGTGCAGTGGTCTGCAACACCAGAGTAAAACTGTATGATCATATATGCATGTGAAACAAAATGATATATCAATTCAGCACCCATGCTACAATTAACAGCGACCAAGCCTTATCCCACTAGGTGGGTAAGCTACAGGGTCCAGTCATATAGAAATGACACATCAAGGGAATTTCCTTCATTTTATAGTAAATATTAAACAAAACCATCCAGGATCTTATAATTTAAAATTCCAAGAAATATGAAAAGAAATACACCAATGTGATTCCATATTCTGAGTATGGCTAAAATATCATACTAAGTTAGACTGACCTTTGAAAGAACAGTAGCACCAGATCCAGACGTATTTTACTTGATCTAATATAAATGACTTCTTAGCAGAATTTGTTATGAATTCCGTAGTAATAAGGGTCATTGTAAGGATTAAAGAAAAAAAAATCATTATTCGAGATTATGAATACGCCTTGTGATCTTCAGTACACAAATAAGGACTATAAGATGTCGTTGAAATTGATTCGAACAGAAACGATTTGTTTCTCTCTTTTGGTTTTCCCATGAGTAAAGGTTAGTGTATAAATACTGTACTGTAAAGTAAAATAAAAAAGCTATCATCTTTAAGGCTCCAGCTAGGGTGAGAGAGCAATACATATCTCTCACCATGCATCATGTGTAGATACCGTTAGATCAAATAATCCCATGAGATCTTATCATATGCCATCCACGCCTGATCTTTTTTCATTTTCGTAATAATTAATGAATTGTACATTAAATAACATTTAAGCTCGTTTGTCATCGTCATCAATGTGGAGATCAAAACCCAGAAACTTGTAGTGGACCTTAGCGTCTGCGCCGATAGACTGCCACCCGTCGTCGATGATGACGAACTTCGGCGGCATGACACCGGCGGCGAGGGACTGGAGTCTTAGGTGCGTGTCTATGTTGGGTTTTTGTTTATTGCTGTCAGTGTTAGGCTCCAACTAAGAAAATGTAGGTTTAAATAAAAAGGGGGAAAACAATACAGAGGATTTCAGAGGAAAATAATCCCCACTGAGTTCAGCAGGTCCTCTTCAATTGACTTTCTTCACCAAAGGGCAGCTAAAGAACAAAAATAGAAAAAAAACAGTAGTAGAAATCTGTAACCTGCTCCTATTTTATTTCACTGGGTGCATCTTGATCTCCACGTTGTTGACGATGACGAAGGAGCTTAAATGTTATTTAATGTACAATCCATTAATTATTACGAAAATGAAAAAAAAAATTCAGGTGTGGATGGCATATGATAAGATCTCATGGGATTATTTGATCTAACGGTATCTACACATGATGCATGGTGAGAGATATGTATTGCTCTCTCACCCTAGCAGGAGCCTCATCTTTAATGCCTAAGATTAAGAAACCATGCTTTTGTTAAGATATGTTCCAATCCCTAGCTCTCATCAGAAAAGCAAAATTCAAGGACACGTGTATAAAAGTCAGGCTCCACATAGACAAAGAGGATATATATTAAACTAATCTCATGAACATCTATAATCTATCAAGTACAGAGTACAGTCTATACCATAAGAGCAAAAATAAAGACTACAAATAAAACAGCTTACTAATTACTTAATCCAAAGTAAAAAAGAAAAAAAAAAAAGTATCAGGGTGCAAAGAAAGAACTATAAAAGTTGCTAATGCTTTTCCCAAGTTAATTAAGATCAGTTATCATACCTCTATACTGCCTGACACACTTGGCATAAAAAATTTAAGCTAAAATAAAATTGAAGAGAGGTTTATACTCACGTCAGATTCTTTGAATTCAAGATACCCATGGATCTGCAGCCCCCATTCTCCAATACTACAAGAGCACAGTCTGTGTACTTCTTGGAAACTGCCCTATGCAGTACTGATTCACCTTCATCATCCACTGCATTAGGATCAGCCCCAGCTAATAACAATTCCTGTTTTTTTTCATACAAATTTTGGATGAATATAGCTCTAATAAACAAGAAGAAACATCTTAAAATAATTCAAGTAAAACGTACTCGCATACAATCTGGCTGGCCATGATAAGCACAAACATGAGCCACAGATGGGCCAAAGCCATCTCTCAATCTTGACCTCACATTAGCATTTCGTTGGATAAGGCTATGAACACATTCTGGGGACCCAGCTGCCAGTGCAAAAACGAGAGGAGGATCTCCATCTTTGTCCAAGACATCAACATTTGCCTCTGCATACTCCAAAATAGCCTCAACAAGTTCGGCGCTACCACGCCTACAAGCTAAATGGAGAGCCGTTTGCCCATCAGCATTTTGAGCTTCCAATAGAGAAGATATGTAGTTTCTGCCATTTTCTGATGCTGCCTTTGCAAGAAGATCTCTGAACAAATAAATACAAAGAAAATGAATGAAATGAAGTTTTAAATAAAAGCAAGCTTAAGCAGGATGGGTTGTGACACCAACTAACCTAACACCTGTGGCATCCCCTTCAGACACAAGTTGGTGAAGATGGTTTGGGTTCTCCTGAGGAACTTCTAGTTCAGGTACTGGTGAAGGTTCCGTCACATTTGACACACAGCCTTTAACGATGTCACTGTATCCACATAAATGTAGAACATCATATAAAACAATTGCTGTTTGCTGCACGTCAATGACAATTGTGCATTTGGCTCATTCCCAATCAAGCTCGTATTTCCATATTAAAAAACATAAATAGCCTTAGCTGCTCAATCAGATGCCATAAAACCAACATAGAAGATGCAGTCATGGTTATAATAACTTAACAGACTTACTTATCAGGGCTTGCAGGAGGGCTGCGTGGTATTTCCTGCAAATGACGGAGAAATATTGCTAGCATTGCATTAAAAGTAGGCCTTTTAGATGGCTTGAATTGCAAGCACTCTCCAATCATCTTCCACAATTCCCTCGGAATTCCACCACCAACCACACTAGCATACTGTGGAGGCAGTTTCTTTCCCTTAACAGCTGCTTGATAAATTTCCTCTGCGCTTAAACCAGCCCAACTGCACAAGCATAGATATTGCACTAAGAAATTATAAAAAAGAAGAGGGAATAACATAAAGAAGAAAGTTTAGTATAGAGTGAGTTGGTCCACATACGGAATGGAACCCGTGCACATCTCCACCAGTGTACAACCAAAACTCCAGGCGTCCGACTCGGAAGATATACCTATTGCATCATCCCAGAACAAATTTAATGACTTCTTCACAGGTTCCCAAGCCTCTGGTGCTGTATAATGTGGACTAAGCATTATACATTCCATACAAGAATGGATCTTTGAGGAGTCACACTCTGGTCTAGCCTTCCGACAGGAAGGCTTCTTCAGAATTGTAGCAAGCCCATAATCAGAAACCACTGCATGACCATTTACATCGAGAAGAAGATTGGAAGGTTTTAAATTCATGCAAATAACGCCTGCAGCATGAAGCTCAACAACCCCACGTGCAATGTCTGCCCCATATCTACATTTGGCAAAACTTCAATGTCATTATTTGAAGTTATATAATGGACGTTTGAAATGCAATACGCGACAGTAAACTTCTTGGCTAGGGATGGTAAACCATGTCATTTTTACAGCACTCAATTTTTATTTGAAACGTGTAAAGGCATTTTTAAATATAGGTGCATTTCTAACATGATCCCCACAACCTTACATATGTCAAATAATGGCTTGAGTGCCTATGGTAAACCATGTCTAACTATGAATTATTCAACGGACAACTCAAATTCTATCAAAATGATTATTAAGCTGCCAATTATTCAATGGATAACTCAAATTCCATCAAAATGATTATTACGCTGCCCACATTACATGAATAAGAAAACAAGTAATCAAATCAAAGATGAAATTACTTTGACACAATTTTTCCTAAAAATTTCAAACAAAGTATTCAACTATTTCTCTGTTTTATGGTTTACTTTTCCATAACCAACAGGAAAGTAGTTGATGCAGGAGTGAACATTATGATTTAGTCCAGCCTAGATAATCATGCAGATAAAGTTTCCCTCCAAACAAACATTAGCCATTGACAGGCAGAGACATATTAACATTGCATTTTCTCCAAATCTTAACCATAATGCAGTGCAACGTACTTAGACAAGCAATATTGCTATTATACTCATCATGGCCATGGTTTTAAATTGTGGACTGCATCACTTAATGCAGCCTCAATATTGCAGTTGCGATAGTATCCGGAACCGCACCATCCCACAATTGCAGGGCTCACACAAGAAGCCACAACATAACAGCATTGTGACTGTGACCCACATCGTACAAGCTGTGCTGCCCGTTATAGCATTAAATGCAACAAAACTGTGGCCACGACTGCAACCGCCGCAATTTAAAACCGCACTACTCCTCAAACAAATCTAGACATATTAAACTAAGAAAAATGGTAACCATTGCCCTAAGGAATCATTTAGACATACTTAGTTTTCCGATAAAAACTTTCTTTTTTATTGCCTACCTTAATCAATGTCCTCATGACACTGTTTAGCATGACCCATAAACTAATCAAACACGATAATCACATATGCCACTCTTTGGCTGGTCACTACCAAGTCGAATAAGTTTCTAGCAACTGTATCTTTTCCCCAAAAAGTAAAAAATGTGAAAGAAAAAATACTAAATCTGAATCATGAAGTACAAAACAAAAAATTCCAAAACCTTAGGACTTGCTCCAAAGTGAGCCTCCCTTCATTGCGCTGCATCTCAGACTGAACTGATCCATAACACCTGTCCATCACAAGGCACAAACTCTCTTCCACCCTCATTGCCCCATGAAACGTGCACACATTCCTACACCACATCGAAGCCCTACGCAAATTCTCAAGCTTTGCCTGCACCCAATCCAAATCCATCCCTTCCACTACCGCCACCTTCTTTACCGCCACATGATGCCGGCACCGCCCGCCACCACCACCAACCACCGCTGTCCACATCTCCACTCCAGCCCTCCTCCCCTCCCCAATTCGCCGTAGCAGTTTCAGGTCCTGGTGCGCCCCGACCTCGATCACCGGCTCGCATCCTCCAGAGCTCGACGTCTGCGACCCGCGGCTGCACCTTCGCCGCTTCTCATCGTCCTCCTCCCCATCATCCTCGCCGTCACCGGCTTCCTCATCCTCCTCGTCGTCAGTGTAGTCGCAGCCGAAATTCGACCCACCGCCACCGCCAGAGGCGTTCGCCGTCGCAGCGGAGTGGATGAGCGCGAGGATGGCATAGTTCTTGCGCAACGCCTGAACGGAGTTTCCCACGGTGGACACGTGGCGGCACCGCGGGCAAGTGAGCGTGGCGTCTGGCGACGCCGAGAACATTCTAGAAAGGCAATCTCTGCAGAAACCGTGACCGCATTGCAGTAGAAGCGGAACTCGCTCCTCCTCGTTATACCGCGTTTGGCATACCGAACAACAAGGGATTTTCATTTTTTTTCTTTTTTTATTCTCTCTCTCTTTTCTCTTTTCTCAATCTCGAACTTGAAATTCAGAGAATTTATACTTCAGAAAGCAGAACGAGTAGCAAGCTCAGAGCCAGAACTGGTTTGATCCAAATTTAAGCAGAAAGGATCTTCTTCACTGGAAATTGGAGGCGGTAAGGTGTTGGAACGGTAGATCCATGGGTGAAATAAAGGAGAGAACTTTGAAGGAGGGATTACTAAGCTCGGAATCAAGTGATCAATTAGGCTAATGATGAAGGGATATCTAGAGAGAGAGAAGGTTTTAGAGAGAGGGAGCAGCTGAGGAAGGAAAAGGTTACGAGAGGGGATTTTGGTATTTAGATGATGAAGTTTCTTTCCCTTTTCTCACGGGTTTCCATTTCCAAGTGTAAGAACGGGTTCGGCTTAGGTGGGTAGGAAGAGCGATATGTTGTTGTGGGACTTTGTTGAAGTGGAATTAATTTTATTCATGGGTAAAGACCTAAAGTGGTCCCTCAAATTTTTCAAGTAGGACAGTTTGGTCCCTGAAAAAATTAAAGGATAATTTGGTCCTTACGGAGGGACCAGAACGTCCCCCGTTATGAAATTTGAGGGGTCAAATTATCCCCCATTTTAAAATTTGGGGAACCAAATTGTCCTTTATTTTTTTCAGGGACCAAACTATCCTACTTGAAAAATTTGAGGGACCACTTTGGGTCTTCACTCTTTATTCATTTAGTTCTTTAAAATTATGAAAAAGGTGGCTTCTAAGGTAAGGGAACAATTAAGTCCCTCATATGTGAGAGAGCAAAAGTGACTGATTATAGCAGGTACACACTAACTTTGTTAATTTATACTAGAGTAAAGGCCCATAGTGGTCCCTCAAATTTTTCGAGTAGCCTAGTTTGATCCCTAAAAAAAAGGGACAATTTAGTCCCCATAGGGGACAATTTGGTCCCTCAAATTTTAAAAACGGGGGACAATTCGGTCCCTCCGTATGGACCAAATTGTCCCCCGTTTTAAAATTTCGGGGACCAAATTGTCATTTTATTTTTTTAGGGACCAAACTGGCCTACTCAAAAAATTTGAGGGACCACTTTGGGCCTTTACTCATTTATATATTTTGCAAAAAAGACCTCTTCCACACCTGCTGTTTAAAAATTCAGACATGTAAGAAAGAGAAGAGCGGCGGTGACCGGTGGTGACGGCGCGCGGTGCTTTGACGGCGAAATGGAGAGGCGACGTTGCTGCATCTCTGTCGATTTGGGTGTGGTGGCAGACAAATCGCGATTTGGCGACAGGCCATAGTGGCAGTGACAGAGTCATGCGTGGCGGCTGGATCTGGTAGGCGATGCACGGTGGCAGGATCTGGTGGTTCTTTGCTGCGCTTTGTTGTGTGTTTGACGAAAAAGTTGTGGCTTTGGTTTCAGTAAAACGGGTCAAACCGACTGGAGGTAGGGGATGAGAGTGAACTGTTGCTTTCCGTTTAATTTAAGTTCAAAAATATAATAGTTTCTACTTATTTCCAAGTGTGGCGCAGTGGTTAGCGGAAGTTACCATAACTTTTGGGTCACGTGTTCGCTTAACTTTTGGGTCACGGGTTCGATCTCGAGTTATGCATTTTTTTTAGGGACTACGTTATTTAATTAAATTTAATTAAATAAAAGTCAAGATGCTATGAAATTAAACAAAACTAGGAGAAAGTGGGAATCGAACAGGCAACCTGCAGCTTGCAAGGCAATCGTACTATCGGTGGCACTAAATTTATATTTGTAGTTTAAAACAAATCCACATCTGGATGTCTTCTCCTACCTCCAGACGTGATCCATTTTATCCGCTATATCATACCAAATCCGACCTCCCCTCTTTCCGTCCAGATCTACCGCGCGACCTACCCTCCACTATAGAGCCACATCCCCGCCGCAAACCACCGTGCCTTTCTCAACGCCGCAACCGTCGCCCCAAATCAAATGGCTTGAAAGAGTATGTGAACCACCACATCAGCATGGGTGTGTCTGGCTCTAGTCCATTTGTTTCATGTTCATCATTGTTTTAGGAAGTTCAAATTAAAAGTTGGTGATAATGGTGGACGGTGGTGGCCAGATTATATGGTGGGTGGTGGAACTCTTGCTGCCGTGTGGAATGGAAAGAGAAAACAATGGGGAAGGATTAATTTGCAAATTACAACTTTTTTTTAAAAAAAAAGACAAGGACCATTTTGCAAAATAGGAAGTGACCTGCTTTACCTGCTAGCATCATCAGATCATGACCGTTCGATTATTTTACATTATATCCAATGGCTGATTTTTCTCCCTCATGGGTGAGGGATTTAGTTACTCCCTCACCTTAGAAGCCACCTATGAAAATTTGCAAAATACATTTGGATATTGAGTAGAATTATAACGTAATTGTATAAATATAAAAATGAATTGATATGTAGTTAAATGATAAAAATGAAATGAAATGAAGTTAGATATATTTAAATTGTAAAAACTATAAAAATTATCAATATAAACTTGTGTAATCATTTCATCACTGCTGATCAATTACATTTATATATTTGCTCGTCTGGAGTTTTCTTTTTACTACCGCTTTGTATGGGTTGAATGTGATCTGTACGTCCAGGAAATATTGGATGACATGGTTAAGTGGGGGAAAAAACCACTAACCCATGATCTCCAATAACCGTTGCATATTAGGGTAGGAATGTGGGATTAACTTCCCATGTAAGAGTGGGCTATAAATAGACCTTTGATGTAAGTAGAAAAACTAAGCTATTTTGTATACTTACTCTGCTAGTTCAGAGGTATTTTTAACACAAGAGAAGTACAATAGAACTAAGGGTGAGAGTAATTAATAGCGATATTGTTCTTTGGATTTTCGGATATACGTTGTTGGAAATTTGCAAGACATTTGGTACCCACCGTGGGGCCGAGGTAAACTATCATTGGCAGCATTTGTTGAGCAACAATGGTGCACACTCGAAGTGCGAATGGCAGGAGAAGTAGAACTACAACTACCACGTCACGAGACGAGACGAGACGAAGTAACGCCTCGTCGACGAGGAGGAGAGGCTGTTCTCATCCAACAACTAATGAAGATGAACGTCTCTCCAAATTGGATTCCACGAAGAGAAAACGAGGGAAGAAATAACTAACCTTTTTATACCCTTTTTATTTTCTATTTTTTAGCAACAATGCATGGAGAACCATAAAACAAGCACGATGCGCTAGAAGAAGGACATTACTGCAACCGAAAATGTGGGAAGTATCTTGGTGAGTGAGAACGCTAGTCAAGCAAAAAAATTCGCTACTGATTGGAGCTGTTTTTAATGGGAGCATAAACTTTTGTTAAAAATTACAAAATGTAACGCCCTGAAAAATGCTTTATGTATTTATTAATTAATTCTCTGATTAAATTGTTTGACAAATACAATTTAACAATTATAAATAATGTATGCTACTTATACCTGAGAATTCAATAGAATTCGAATTAAAAACTCAGATAAGAACCGGACTGTGTTTTGACACCAGTATGAATTTACACTGTAAATTGTGAATTCCTTAAGCTGGTATATGTCTAAGGAAAGTGAATAATAAAAACTAGAGCTTTGGTCCCTTAAGTTAATTTAATTTTTCAAATTGGTTCCTTAAGTTTATTTTGTGTCAAAAAGGTCCCTTAAGTTTATTTTGTGTGAAATTGATCCCTGAAGTTGTTGTAACAGTGCATGATTTTGCTATTAAATCAGTGAAATATGATGTCACAAAAAACTTAAGGGACCTGTTTGACACAAAATAAATTTAAGGGACTTATTTGATACAAAATAAACTTAAGAGACCAATTTGAAAAATTAAATTAACTTAAGGGACCAAAGCACTAGTTTTGCCGAAAATAATTGTTTTAGCCTCTCTGTATTATTTTTAGGCGGAGCTGGTGAAAATATTATTACTTTAATCGGGTTTGCTAATTTTAATTTCGGGACCGAAAATCTTGAAATACGTGCAATCTCGGGTGTCTGGATAAAACCGAAACCGAGGGCAGAGCAGTAGAGGAAGTAGAATACTGGGAAATGCAAGACAAAGAGTCAATGATGTGACCTTGGTGTGACAAGTGTCACACTTTATACAAAAAGTCTAGAGTACTTCTTGAAGTTGACACAGGCAAACACAAGAAGGGGGGTTGAATTGTGTTTGTTAATAATTTTCGAAAACAACCTTTTCAAAACAATTTTCTCACACAAAGTTTAAGAGACAGAAGCAAACATACAGAAAAACAAACTTTTGAAAAGCTTAACAAAATCAAGTTCAAATCCTCACAGTTAATATAAATAAATAAAACTGAAGAGATAAGGGATTAGAAGATTCATGCAAGTCGTTTTACCCTGGTTCACTCTCTTCTAACCAAGAGCTACGTCCAGTCCCTTCTACTTGAAGGATTTTCTCCACTATTCTCCAAATAGATTACAACAAGTATTCAACACCTCTCCAGGCTTACAAGTATTCCTTTCTTACCAAGCCTCTTCAGGCTCTCCCTCTAACAAAGAGTTTGGTTTCTTTTGATCTGCTAACTCACTATGTGTGAGGATATGAAAGTTTAAGATCAGTTGAATATTACAGCAATATTCAAACTAAGGTATTACAGACTTATGCTTTTGAAAGAATAAAAGAATTTAGCTCATAAGAGTTTTCTTGAGAATTATGTATATGCGCAAAAGTTCTTTCTTCAAATGACTAGGTCTTCTATTTATAGTGACCTAGCTCTTCTCTTCAAATTCTTCAAAGTTGTTTTTGAATATTCCCGTTTAGGGATAGAATCAAATGTGTAAAATCCGTTGTGACTCATAGCTTGCTCGTGGCCATTCTGAATTGTACTATATGACAATATCCTTACACAAAACGGGCACACCTCTGAGCAAATGCAACTTGAAAAACTGTCTTGCCTTCCTTGTACAAAGTCCAGCTATTCCAGCGTTAAAGGTAACAGGGTACAAGTCATTTTGCATTGTACTATTTTCTTTTTCAATTCCTCATTTGTACTATATCTCTCAAAGAAACAAGGCAATAAAACCGTTAATAACAAATAAGAAGGACCAACATATACTTGAAATAAATATCAATCATTTGAAATAAATACTTCTATGTGGTCGAGATAGTTATTATGATTATATCAAGTATTCACAATGAAGAGGAGCTCGTCTACTTAGTATAGTGCGTCTATACGTCATAGCTAAAAACTCTTTTTAGCTCGTCCAGTGACGGGTCAAATTTTGCTCGTCTATTATCAAGTCTTTGGACTTGCTATATATCGGTGAGTAGCTTAGATCTGCGTCTGCTGACGTGGCACTCAAGCTCGTCTATTCATATTAGTTAAGAGCTCATCTATTCATATTAGATAAAAGCTCGTCTACTAGTACTGTTCTATATTCCATCTACTTAAACATATACTCATAATTAAATATAGCATTTATTTTGAATAGCTCGTCTACTCGGTTGGACGCGGATATTCAGTCTTTCGATGTTTCCTTAACATATTGAATTTCAAATATCCTGTAAGACTAGATAAAACATGTTAGAACTTAACTAACACTTTGCCATACAAATTTAATCCTTTTTGTTAACATCAAAACTCAGAGATTATTTAATCCAAATTACTTTGGTTCCAACAATCTCCCCCTTTTTTATGATGACAAAAACTAATTAAATTTGAGTGTGCAAAGTCTAAGAAGCTTACAAAGCTCCCCCTAAGACAAAGCATTCAAACTTAACAGGAATAAAAAAAGAATAAGAAATAAGATATGAACAGAGAAAACATAGGCATATATCACATATTACTTATCATATCAGTAGAGCTACTTATCAGACAAAAGATAGCATCAGAGCATATAACTATGCAATCATATAAGACAAATAACACACATACATATGCAGACAAAAGAATATTTTCAAAAACTGACTTTCATATATATAAAATTTAATTCTCTCTCCATTTCTCCCCCTTTTTTGTCATCAGACAAAAGGTAAGAAAGTGGACCATCATTGTCAGTGAGAAAAAAAAATCAAAAGAAAGGCTTAGGAAGATGGAGGTGGTGGAGAGGTGGGTTTGGATTTGGATTTGGTGGAGGGGTAGGGACTTGTGTTGGCAGATTCTGGCTTTGTTGGAAGTTTAGCATTATACTCATCATCTGGTTCATCATGGCATTGGTGGGAGCCTGAGTTTCTGCAACTTGTTCCTTCACTTGCTCTTTCACCTCAACTTTTACTCTCTCCTCTACAATTCTGCCAATAATTTCTTCATGGTTGGAGGCAGTGAGAGTGTTGGTCTTGAGCTTTAGCACTTTCCTGAACACGAGCTTGATTGGGAAGAGTGTCAAGAGCTCTTGAAGTTTGAGGCTGCTCTGGATGAATTACAGTTAAAGCTAATGGTTAAGATGAGGACTTTCCAGAAATGCTTGGTCTAGAGTCAGATTCAGCAACTTCCTCATTAGCATTGACTGGTGCAGCAGAGTCAATCTCCATACCAGAGTCTTCAACAATGATTTCTTCTTCAGTGTGCTCAGAAGGTGGTGAAGGTGGAGGAGAGTCAGTGATTTGCAGAACAGGTGGGGGCAGCTCTTTAGCCCAGTGGACTTCTTCTTCTACATTGATTGGACTGATGGTAGGAACACCTAGAATGTCCTTGTAGATGAAGTGTCTGAAGTTTGACAGTCCACACTTGCCTCTGACCTTAGGAATAACTTTTTCTGCTCAGAGGTCAAACCAGATGAAGAGGCTTCTTTTGTGCACTTCACAATGTGACCTTTCCAGATATCAACAGCCACATCTTCTCTAACAACCTCAATGGGCTGTGCCAGCCAGAAGTCTATGATATTTTGATCTGTGTCCCTAACATCATCAGGGTTAATCATACAGGACTCTGGAAAGGGCATTTTTCCAGTGTTCCTTTCCTTCTTCCTATCCTTGTCCTTGTTGAGATCTATCATTGGCAATCTTGGACAAAGCATGTAAGGCTTGATTCCAATCTTTGTATCCTTCAAAGTATGTCTCAGCCATGTTGGAGGTACAAAGTTGGCAGCTCTTACAACCTTGAAGAGTTCAAACTCTGACTTTAGCATGGCATACATGATATGATCAATGATGTCAGATGCCTTGCCATATTCCCTTGGATGGATGAAGGTCTTCCATTTTGTCTTGTTATCCATGATGAAGGGAACATGTCTATAGGATCTAGACCTCTTGTATATTACATCTTGCTGGTCTTTCTTGGCAGGATCCTTAGAACAGTCAGTAATTATGTGCCTCTCTACGCCATCAGTGAAGGGTTTGAATGGAGGGTATCTTACAAGATTTGGTTAGATTTTTCTGGGTGGAAATTTGTTTTGTGGTAGGTGATGACTAGGGGTCCATGTTTGTTGAACATTTTGGATGCAGGAAGGCCTTTGGAATGTCAGGATGGTTTTGTCTAAGGTGCATCACTCACCAAAGTGGTGCAGTGGTGCACCACCCAAGTGGCAAATTATAGTCCACTTATTTTGCCAAGTGGGTTAATGAAAATGGGTTTGACTTGTCAACAAATTTTGTAGTCAAAATGTATTTGTATTTTGATTTTTTTCATTCAAATACAGTAGACAATACAGGGTATATCGTCCTGTCTAGCCATATCCCAGATCTGTGCTTTAACTGTCCAATGGCGAATTCGACGCCTGAGGTGGACATGGACTCCAAGCCCAACTCGTTGCGAGTGAATCAGGATAGAAGATTTGATTTCCCAATAGTGCTCTATGCTATTGTTCATCCCCTCCATCTAGCTGGTTCTGGGTTCCTCTGTTGTCTTTTTGTTCGTTTGGTCTTTAATCTTTTTGTTCTTAATCTTATCACTGGACCCAAAAAAAAAAAAATGAGTTTAATAGAATTGGTTTACATGTAAATGAGTTTATTAGAATTGATGTTATGTGTAAAGCCATGAGTAGTCACCGAGAAAGGATGGATAAATGGCAGGATGAGATAGGGATGTGGGGAGTTTAGGGATTCTGGGTTGTTTATCATTTTTTATTTTTTTAAATGGGCAACAGAAGTAAAAACAACAAGAAAAATAAAATAAAAAACACTGGAATGAAAGACCCATCTCGTCCCTCAGTGGCATAGACCCACTCCCAGGTCTACATACGTTGATGAAGGAAGAAAAGAGTTTGAAGGAGGATATGATGTATTTTGGAATATTGAAAAATTGAAAATACAATGAGAAAATACAAACAAACTTTGACAGGTGGAAAAATGACCAATCATAATGGGCCACATGGGTGGTGCACCACTGCACCATTTTGGTGAGTGGTGCACCATAACCTTCACCTGTCAGGATGGGGTTTATACCAAGGTTTTACAATTACTTCAGGTTCATACTCATATTGAGGCAAGGGGTACCAGGGTTTGTTTGAGACTGGTTCTGGTTCATGAGTATGATATAGAATCCTCCAATCCCTCTTAACTTTGGCCAGTGATTCAGACATGCCATTATAAAGTTCAAAAGGAGGAGTGTATGGAAATGGTATCTTTTTCATCTTTGGGAATGGGGCACCAAGGATAATGCCATCATCTGGTTGGTTAAACCAGGGATCATCTTCAGAGATCAAAGGTGGGAATTTTGGTTGTTGTGGTGAGGCTGTTTGTGGTTGTTGTGGTGAGGCTATTTGTGGTTGTGGTGAGGGTACATAAACATCATCAAAATTATCAGGTTGATTTACAAACAGTTCTGGTGCAGAGACTATGTCCATTCTACCCTCTAGACTAGAAACTAAGGCATCTACTGCTAATTGAACATGATCATAAGCAGGAAGAGTTACCTCAGTAGCCATGGCAGTCTTGGCTCTTCTTTGAGGTTGTTGTCTTCTAGTTGGAACAGCAGCACTGACAACCTTTTGTTTCTTGAGGATAGCACTGATAGGAACTCTGTCCTCATCATCTTCATCATCATCCTCATTGTGAGATAGGATCAAATTTCTTGTCCTTTTCTGAGTTCTTGGGTTGAGGGACCTCTGCAGTAGGTTCCCTAATAACAATGCCAGCTGTGGGCTTTTTAGGAGCTCTTGTCCTAACAGCTGTAGTCTTCCTCCTGAATGTTCTCTTCATTCCTAGAACCTCAGAATTGTTTTGCTCAATCTGTTCTTCTTTCACTTTGAGCAATTCTTCCTGCTTAGCTAGGGCAATAGCAGTGTAAGTGCTTAAGTTCATATTGGCAATGTTCATTTTGCCAAAAATAGCAGTTGACATGCCCTTCTGTTGGCAGAATTCTTTCTTGCTCCTTAGTTGGCTTGGAAGAAATAAAGTCATACAGCTTCTGAGACTTGAAGATTTTTTATAGGCAAAATTACATTTTTGGTCCCTTAAGTTATTTGTTTTGTTCAAATTGGTCCCTTAAGTTTTTTTTGTGACAAACTAGACCCGTAAGTTAGGTTCAAGTTTCAAATTGGTCCCTTAAGTTTTTTTTGTGACAAACTAGACCCTTAAGTTATGTTCGGGTGACAAATTGGTCCCTTAATTTGTCAAAGGGACCAATAAATTAGACCCTTAATTTATTATTTTTAATAACTTAAGGGACCAATTTGTCACCCGAACAATAACTTAAGGGTCTAGTTTGTCATAAAAAAAATTTAAGGGACCAATTTGAAACTTGAACCTAACTTAAGGGTAGTATGTCACAAAAAAAACTTAAGGGACCAATTTGAACAAAACAAATAACTTAAGGGACCAAAATGTAATTTTGCCTATAAAAAATCTTCAAGTCTCAGAAGCTGTATGACTTTATTTCTTCCAAGCCAACTAAGGAGCAAGAAAGAATTCTCGCACAGAAGGGCATGTCAACTGCTATTTTTGGCAAAATGAACATTGCCAATATGAAACTTAAGCACTTACACTGCTATTGCCCTAGCTAAGCAGGAAGAATTGCTCAAAGTGAAAGAAGAACAGATTGAGCAAAACAATTCTGAGGTTCTAGGAATGAAGAGAACATTCAGAGGAAGACTACAGCTGTTAGGACAAGAGCTCCTAAAAAGCCCACAGCTGGCATTGTTATTAGGGAACTACTGCAGAGGTCCCTCAACCTACAAGAACTCAGAAAAGGACAAGAAAATTTGATCCTATCTCACATGAGGATGATGATGAAGATGATGAGGACAGAGTTCCTATCAGTGCTATCCTCAAGAAACAAAAGGTTGTCAGTGCTGCTGTTCCAACTAGAAGACAACAACCTCAAAGAAGAGCCAAGACTGCCATGGCTACTGAGGTAACTCTTCCTGCTTATGATCATGTTCAATTAGCAGTAGATGCCTTAGTTTCTAGTCTAGAGGGTAGAATGGACATAGTCTCTGCACCAGAACTGTTTGTAAATCAACCTGATAATTTTGATGATGTTTATGTACCTCACCACAACACAAATAGCCTCACCACAACAACCACAAACAGCCTCACCACAACAACCAAAATTCCCACCTTTGATCTCTGAAGATGATCCCTGGTTTAACCAACCAGATGATGGCATTATCCTTGGTGCCCCATTCCCAAAGATAAAAAGATACCATTTCCATACACTCCTCCTTTTGAACTTTATAATGGCATGTGTGAATCACTGGCCAAAGTTAAGAGGGATTGGAGGATTCTATATCATACTCATGAACCAGAACCAGTCTCAAACAAACCCTGGTACCCCTTGCCTCAATATGAGATGAACCTGAAGTAATTGTAAAACCTTGGTATAAACCCCATCCTGACAGGTGAAGGTTATGGTGCACCACTCACCAAAATGGTGCAGTGGTGCACCACCCATGTGGCCCATTATGATTGGTCATTTTTCCACCTGTCAAAGTTTGTTTGTATTTTCTCATTGTATTTTCAATTTTTCAATATTCCAAAATACATCATATCCTCCTTCAAACTCTTTTCTTCCTTCATCAACGTATGTAGACCTGGGAGTGGTTCTATGCCACTGAGGGACGAGATGGGTCTTTCATTCCAGTGTTTTTTATTTTATTTTTCTTGTTGTTTTACTTCTGTTGCCCATTTAAAAAAATAAAAAAATGATAAACAACCCAGAATCCCTAAACTCCCCACATCCCTATCTCATCATGCCATTTATCCATCCTTTCTCGGTGACTACTCATGGCTTTACACATAACATCAATTCTAATAAACTCATTTACATGTAAACCAATTCTATTAAACTCATTTTTTTTTTTGGGTCCAGTGATAAGATTAAGAACAAAAAGATTAAAGACCAAACGAACAAAAAGACAACAGAGGAACCCAGAACCAGCTAGATGGAGGGGATGAACAATAGCATAGAGCACTATTGGGAAATCAAATCTTCTATCCTGATTCACTCGCAACGAGTTGGGCTTGGAGTCCATGTCCACCTCAGGCGTCGAATTCGCCATTGGACAGTTAAAGCACAGATCTGGGATATGGCTAGACAGGAACGATATACCCTGTATTGTCTACTGTATTTGAATGAAAAAAATCAAAATACAAAACATTTTGACTACAAAATTTGTTGACAAGTCAAACCCATTTTCATTAACCCACTTGGCAAAATAAGTGGACTATAATTTGCCACTTGGGTGGTGCACCACTGCACCACTTTGGTGAGTGATGCACCTTAGACAAAACCATCCTGACATTCCCAAAGGCCTTCCTGCATCCAAAATGTTCAACAAACATGGACCCCTAGTCATTCACCTACCACAAAACAAATTTCCACCCAGAAAAATCTAACCAAATCTTGTAAGATACCTCCATTCAAACCCTTCACTGATGGCGTAGAGAGGCACATAATTACTGACTGTTCTAAGGATCCTGCCAAGAAAGACCAGCAAGATGTAATATACAAGAGGTCTAGATCCTATAGACATGTTCCCTTCATCATGGATAACAAGACAAAATGGAAGACCTTCATCCATCCAAGGGAATATGGCAAGGCATCTGACATCATTGATCATATCATGTATGCCATGCTAAAGTCAGAGTTTGAACTCTTCAAGGTTGTAAGAGCTGCCAACTTTGTACCTCCAACATGGCTGAGACATACTTTGAAGGATACAAAGATTGGAATCAAGCCTTACATGCTTTGTCCAAGATTGCCAATGATAGATCTCAACAAGGACAAGGATAGGAAGAAGGAAAGGAACACTGGAAAAATGCCCTTTCCAGAGTCCTGTATGATTAACCCTGATGATGTTAGGGACACAGATCAAAATATCATAGACTTCTGGCTGGCACAGCCCATTGAGGTTGTTAGAGAAGATGTGGCTGTTGATATCTGGAAAGGTCACATTGTGAAGTGCACAAAAGAAGCCTCTTCATCTGGTTTGACCTCTGAGCAGAAAAAGTTAATTCCTAAGGTCAGAGGCAAGTGTGGACTGTCAAACTTCAGACACTTCATCTACAAGGACATTCTAGGTGTTCCTACCATCAGTCCAATCAATGTAGAAGAAGAAGTCCACTGGGCTAAAGAGCTGCCCCACCTGTTCTGCAAATCACTGACTCTCCTCCACCTTCACCACCTTCTGAGCACACTGAAGAAGAAATCATTGTTGAAGACTCTGGTATGGAGATTGACTCTGCTGCACCAGTCAATGCTAATGAGGAAGTTGCTGAATCTGACTCTAGACCAAGCATTTCTGGAAAGTCCTCATCTTAACCATTAGCTTTAACTGTAATTCATCCAGAGCAGCCTCAAACTTCAAGAGCTCTTGACACTCTTCCCAATCAAGCTCGTGTTCAGGAAAGTGCTAAAAGCTCAAGACCAACACTCTCACTGCCTCCAACCATGAAGAAATTATTGGCAGAATTGTAGAGGAGAGAGTAAAAGTTGAGGTGAAAGAGCAAGTGAAGGAACAAGTTGCAGAAACTCAGGCTCCCACCAATGCCATGATGAACCAGATGATGAGTATAATGCTAAACTTCCAACAAAGCCAGAATCTGCCAACACAAGTCCCTACCCTCCACCAAATCCAAATCCAAACCCACCTCTCCACCACCTCCATCTTCCTAAGCCTTTCTTTTGTTTTTTTTTCACTGACAATGATGGTCCACTTTCTTACCTTTCTGTCTGATGACAAAAAAGGGGGAGAAATGGAGAGAGAATTAAATTTTATATATATGAAAGTCAGTTTTTGAAAATATTCTTTTGTCTGCATATGTATGTGTGTTATTTGTCTTATATGATTGCATAGTTATATGCTCTGATGCTATCTTTTGTCTGATAAGTAGCTCTACTGATATGATAAGTAATATGTGATATATGCCTATGTGTTTCTCTGTTCATATCTTATTTCTTATTCTTTTTTCTATTCCTGTTAAGTTTGAATGCTTTGTCTTAGGGGAGCTTTGTAAGCATTCTTAGACTTTGCACACTCAAATTTAATTAGTTTTTGTCATCATAAAAAAGGGGGAGATTGTTGGAACCAAAGTAATTTGGATTAAATAATCTCTGAGTTTTGATGTTAACAAAAAGGATTAAATTTGTATGGCAAAGTGTTAGTTAAGTTCTAACATGTTTTATCTAGTCTTACAGGATATTTGAAATTCAATATGTTAAGGAAACATCGAAAGACTGAATATCCGCGTCCAACCGAGTAGACGAGCTATTCAAAATAAATGCTATATTTAATTATGAGTATATGTTTAAGTAGATGGAATATAGAACAGTACTAGTAGACGAGCTTTTATCTAATATGAATAGATGAGCTCTTAACTAATATGAATAGACGAGCTTGAGTGCCACGTCAGC
This sequence comes from Echinosophora koreensis, assembly GCA_035048595.1. Lineage (NCBI taxonomy): Eukaryota > Viridiplantae > Streptophyta > Magnoliopsida > Fabales > Fabaceae > Echinosophora > Echinosophora koreensis. The sequence continues at coordinate 26,203 of JAPCYP010000425.1, read as the reverse complement.
AGACGCAGATCTAAGCTACTCACCGATATATAGCAAGTCCAAAGACTTGATAATAGACGAGCAAAATTTGACCCGTCACTGGACGAGCTAAAAAGAGTTTTTAGCTATGACGGTATAGACGCACTATACTAAGTAGACGAGCTCCTCTTCATTGTGAATACTTGATATAATCATAATAACTATCTCGACCACATAGAAGTATTTATTTCAAATGATTGATATTTATTTCAAGTATATGTTGGTCCTTCTTATTTGTTATTAACGGTTTTATTGCCTTGTTTCTTTGAGAGAGATATAGTACAAATGAGGAATTGAAAAAAGAAAAATAGTACAATGCAAAATGACTTGTACCCTGTTACCTTTAACGCTGGAATAGCTGGACTTTGTACAAGGAAGGCAAGACAGTTTTTCAAGTTGCATTTGCTCAGAGGTGTGCCCGTTTTGTGTAAGGATATTGTCATATAGTACAATTCAGAATGGCCACGAGCAAGCTATGAGTCACAACGGATTTTACACATTTGATTCTATCCCTAAACGGGAATATTCAAAAACAACTGTTGAAGAATTTGAAGAGAAGAGCTAGGTCACTATAAATAGAAGACCTAGTCATTTGAAGAAAGAACTTTTGCGCATATACATAATTCTCAAGAAAACTCTTATGAGCTAAATTCTTTTATTCTTTCAAAAAGCATAAGTCTGTAATACCTTAGTTTGAATATTGCTGTAATATTCAACTGATCTTAAACTTTCATATCCTCACACATAGTGAGTTAGCAGATCAAAAGAAACCAAACTCTTTGTTAGAGGGAGAGCCTGAAGAGGCTTGGTAAGAAAGGAATACTTGTAAGCCTGGAGAGGTGTTGAATACTTGTTGTAATCTATTTGGAGAATAGTGGAGAAAATCCTTCAAGTAGAAGGGACTGGACGTAGCTCTTGGTTAGAAGAGAGTGAACCAGGGTAAAACGACTTGCATGAATCTTCTAATCCCTTATCTCTTCAGTTTTATTTATTTATATTAACTGTGAGGATTTGAACTTGATTTTGTTAAGCTTTTCAAAAGTTTGTTTTTCTGTATGTTTGCTTCTGTCTCTTAAACTTTGTGTGAGAAAATTGTTTTGAAAAGGTTGTTTTCGAAAATTATTAACAAACACAATTCAACCCCCCTTCTTGTGTTTGCCTGTGTCAACTTCAAGAAGTACTCTAGACTTTTTGTATAAAGTGTGACACTTGTCACACCAAGGTCACATCATTGACTCTTTGTCTTGCATTTCCCAGTATTCTACTTCCTCTACTGCTCTGCCCTCGGTTTCGGTTTTATCCAGACACCCGAGATTGCACGTATTTCAAGATTTTCGGTCCCGAAATTAAAATTAGCAAACCCGATTAAAGTAATAATATTTTCACCAGCTCCGCCTAAAAATAATACAGAGAGGCTAAAACAATTATTTTCGGCAAAACTAGTGCTTTGGTCCCTTAAGTTAATTTAATTTTTCAAATTGGTCTCTTAAGTTTATTTTGTATCAAATAAGTCCCTTAAATTTATTTTGTGTCAAACAGGTCCCTTAAGTTTTTTTGTGACATCATATTTCACTGATTTAATAGCAAAATCATGCACTGTTACAACAACTTCAGGGATCAATTTCACACAAAATAAACTTAAGGGACCTTTTTGACACAAAATAAACTTAAGGAACCAATTTGAAAAATTAAATTAACTTAAGGGACCAAAGCTCTAGTTTTTATTATTCACTTTCCTTAGACATATACCAGCTTAAGGAATTCACAATTTACAGTGTAAATTCATACTGGTGTCAAAACACAGTCCGGTTCTTATCTGAGTTTTTAATTCGAATTCTATTGAATTCTCAGGTATAAGTAGCATACATTATTTATAATTGTTAAATTGTATTTGTCAAACAATTTAATCAGAGAATTAATTAATAAATACATAAAGCATTTTTCAGGGCGTTACATTTTGTAATTTTTAACAAAAGTTTATGCTCCCATTAAAAACAGCTCCAATCAGTAGCGAATTTTTTGCTTGACTAGCGTTCTCACTCACCAAGATACTTCCCACATTTTCGGTTGCAGTAATGTCCTTCTTCTAGCGCATCGTGCTTGTTTTATGGTTCTCCATGCATTGTTGCTAAAAAATAGAAAATAAAAAGGGTATAAAAAGGTTAGTTATTTCTTCCCTCGTTTTCTCTTCGTGGAATCCAATTTGGAGAGACGTTCATCTTCATTAGTTGTTGGATGAGAACAGCCTCTCCTCCTCGTCGACGAGGCGTTACTTCGTCTCGTCTCGTCTCGTGACGTGGTAGTTGTAGTTCTACTTCTCCTGCCATTCGCACTTCGAGTGTGCACCATTGTTGCTCAACAAATGCTGCCAATGATAGTTTACCTCGGCCCCACGGTGGGTACCAAATGTCTTGCAAATTTCCAACAACGTATATCCGAAAATCCAAAGAACAATATCGCTATTAATTACTCTCACCCTTAGTTCTATTGTACTTCTCTTGTGTTAAAAATACCTCTGAACTAGCAGAGTAAGTATACAAAATAGCTTAGTTTTTCTACTTACATCAAAGGTCTATTTATAGCCCACTCTTACATGGGAAGTTAATCCCACATTCCTACCCTAATATGCAACGGTTATTGGAGATCATGGGTTAGTGGTTTTTCCCCCACTTAACCATGTCATCCAATATTTCCTGGACGTACAGATCACATTCAACCCATACAAAGCGGTAGTAAAAAGAAAACTCCAGACGAGCAAATATATAAATGTAATTGATCAGCAGTGATGAAATGATTACACAAGTTTATATTGATAATTTTTATAGTTTTTACAATTTAAATATATCTAACTTCATTTCATTTCATTTTTATCATTTAACTACATATCAATTCATTTTTATATTTATACAATTACGTTATAATTCTACTCAATATCCAAATGTATTTTGCAAATTTTCATAGGTGGCTTCTAAGGTGAGGGAGTAACTAAATCCCTCACCCATGAGGGAGAAAAATCAGCCATTGGATATAATGTAAAATAATCGAACGGTCATGATCTGATGATGCTAGCAGGTAAAGCAGGTCACTTCCTATTTTGCAAAATGGTCCTTGTCTTTTTTTTTAAAAAAAAGTTGTAATTTGCAAATTAATCCTTCCCCATTGTTTTCTCTTTCCATTCCACACGGCAGCAAGAGTTCCACCACCCACCATATAATCTGGCCACCACCGTCCACCATTATCACCAACTTTTAATTTGAACTTCCTAAAACAATGATGAACATGAAACAAATGGACTAGAGCCAGACACACCCATGCTGATGTGGTGGTTCACATACTCTTTCAAGCCATTTGATTTGGGGCGACGGTTGCGGCGTTGAGAAAGGCACGGTGGTTTGCGGCGGGGATGTGGCTCTATAGTGGAGGGTAGGTCGCGCGGTAGATCTGGACGGAAAGAGGGGAGGTCGGATTTGGTATGATATAGCGGATAAAATGGATCACGTCTGGAGGTAGGAGAAGACATCCAGATGTGGATTTGTTTTAAACTACAAATATAAATTTAGTGCCACCGATAGTACGATTGCCTTGCAAGCTGCAGGTTGCCTGTTCGATTCCCACTTTCTCCTAGTTTTGTTTAATTTCATAGCATCTTGACTTTTATTTAATTAAATTTAATTAAATAACGTAGTCCCTAAAAAAAATGCATAACTCGAGATCGAACCCGTGACCCAAAAGTTAAGCGAACACGTGACCCAAAAGTTATGGTAACTTCCGCTAACCACTGCGCCACACTTGGAAATAAGTAGAAACTATTATATTTTTGAACTTAAATTAAACGGAAAGCAACAGTTCACTCTCATCCCCTACCTCCAGTCGGTTTGACCCGTTTTACTGAAACCAAAGCCACAACTTTTTCGTCAAACACACAACAAAGCGCAGCAAAGAACCACCAGATCCTGCCACCGTGCATCGCCTACCAGATCCAGCCGCCACGCATGACTCTGTCACTGCCACTATGGCCTGTCGCCAAATCGCGATTTGTCTGCCACCACACCCAAATCGACAGAGATGCAGCAACGTCGCCTCTCCATTTCGCCGTCAAAGCACCGCGCGCCGTCACCACCGGTCACCGCCGCTCTTCTCTTTCTTACATGTCTGAATTTTTAAACAGCAGGTGTGGAAGAGGTCTTTTTTGCAAAATATATAAATGAGTAAAGGCCCAAAGTGGTCCCTCAAATTTTTTGAGTAGGCCAGTTTGGTCCCTAAAAAAATAAAATGACAATTTGGTCCCGAAATTTTAAAACGGGGGACAATTTGGTCCATACGGAGGGACCGAATTGTCCCCCGTTTTTAAAATTTGAGGGACCAAATTGTCCCCTATGGGGACTAAATTGTCCCTTTTTTTTAGGGATCAAACTAGGCTACTCGAAAAATTTGAGGGACCACTATGGGCCTTTACTCTAGTATAAATTAACAAAGTTAGTGTGTACCTGCTATAATCAGTCACTTTTGCTCTCTCACATATGAGGGACTTAATTGTTCCCTTACCTTAGAAGCCACCTTTTTCATAATTTTAAAGAACTAAATGAATAAAGAGTGAAGACCCAAAGTGGTCCCTCAAATTTTTCAAGTAGGATAGTTTGGTCCCTGAAAAAAATAAAGGACAATTTGGTTCCCCAAATTTTAAAATGGGGGATAATTTGACCCCTCAAATTTCATAACGGGGGACGTTCTGGTCCCTCCGTAAGGACCAAATTATCCTTTAATTTTTTCAGGGACCAAACTGTCCTACTTGAAAAATTTGAGGGACCACTTTAGGTCTTTACCCATGAATAAAATTAATTCCACTTCAACAAAGTCCCACAACAACATATCGCTCTTCCTACCCACCTAAGCCGAACCCGTTCTTACACTTGGAAATGGAAACCCGTGAGAAAAGGGAAAGAAACTTCATCATCTAAATACCAAAATCCCCTCTCGTAACCTTTTCCTTCCTCAGCTGCTCCCTCTCTCTAAAACCTTCTCTCTCTCTAGATATCCCTTCATCATTAGCCTAATTGATCACTTGATTCCGAGCTTAGTAATCCCTCCTTCAAAGTTCTCTCCTTTATTTCACCCATGGATCTACCGTTCCAACACCTTACCGCCTCCAATTTCCAGTGAAGAAGATCCTTTCTGCTTAAATTTGGATCAAACCAGTTCTGGCTCTGAGCTTGCTACTCGTTCTGCTTTCTGAAGTATAAATTCTCTGAATTTCAAGTTCGAGATTGAGAAAAGAGAAAAGAGAGAGAGAATAAAAAAAGAAAAAAAATGAAAATCCCTTGTTGTTCGGTATGCCAAACGCGGTATAACGAGGAGGAGCGAGTTCCGCTTCTACTGCAATGCGGTCACGGTTTCTGCAGAGATTGCCTTTCTAGAATGTTCTCGGCGTCGCCAGACGCCACGCTCACTTGCCCGCGGTGCCGCCACGTGTCCACCGTGGGAAACTCCGTTCAGGCGTTGCGCAAGAACTATGCCATCCTCGCGCTCATCCACTCCGCTGCGACGGCGAACGCCTCTGGCGGTGGCGGTGGGTCGAATTTCGGCTGCGACTACACTGACGACGAGGAGGATGAGGAAGCCGGTGACGGCGAGGATGATGGGGAGGAGGACGATGAGAAGCGCGAAGGTGCAGCCGCGGGTCGCAGACGTCGAGCTCTGGAGGATGCGAGCCGGTGATCGAGGTCGGGGCGCACCAGGACCTGAAACTGCTACGGCGAATTGGGGAGGGGAGGAGGGCTGGAGTGGAGATGTGGACAGCGGTGGTTGGTGGTGGTGGCGGGCGGTGCCGGCATCATGTGGCGGTAAAGAAGGTGGCGGTAGTGGAAGGGATGGATTTGGATTGGGTGCAGGCAAAGCTTGAGAATTTGCGTAGGCTTCGATGTGGTGTAGGAATGTGTGCACGTTTCATGGGGCAATGAGGGTGGAAGAGAGTTTGTGCCTTGTGATGGACAGGTGTTATGGATCAGTTCAGTCTGAGATGCAGCGCAATGAAGGGAGGCTCACTTTGGAGCAAGTCCTAAGGTTTTGGAATTTTTTGTTTTGTACTTCATGATTCAGATTTAGTATTTTTTCTTTCACATTTTTACTTTTGGGGAAAAGATACAGTTGCTAGAAACTTATTCGACTTGGTAGTGACCAGCCAAAGAGTGGCATATGTGATTATCGTGTTGATTAGTTTATGGGTCATGCTAACAGTGTCATGAGGACATTGATTAAGGTAGGCAATAAAAAAGAAAGTTTTTATCGGAAAACTAAGTATGTCTAAATGATTTCCTTAGGGCAATGGTTACCATTTTTCTTAGTTTAATATGTCTAGATTTGTTTGAGGAGTAGTGCGGTTTTAAATTGCGGCGGTTGCAGTCGTGGCCACAGTTTTGTTGCATTTAATGCTATAACGGGCAGCACAGCTTGTACGATGTGGGTCACAGTCACAATGCTGTTATGTTGTGGCTTCTTGTGTGAGCCCTGCAATTGTGGGATGGTGCGGTTCCGGATACTATCGCAACTGCAATATTGAGGCTGCATTAGTGATGCAGTCCACAATTTAAAACCATGGCCATGATGAGTATAATAGCAATATTGCTTGTCTAAGTACGTTGCACTGCATTATGGTTAAGATTTGGAGAAAATGCAATGTTAATATGTCTCTGCCTGTCAATGGCTAATGTTTGTTTGGAGGGAAACTTTATCTGCATGATTATCTAGGCTGGACTAAATCATAATGTTCACTCCTGCATCAACTACTTTCCTGTTGGTTATGGAAAAGTAAACCATAAAACAGAGAAATAGTTGAATACTTTGTTTGAAATTTTTAGGAAAAATTGTGTCAAAGTAATTTCATCTTTGATTTGATTACTTGTTTTCTTATTCATGTAATGTGGGCAGCGTAATAATCATTTTGATGGAATTTGAGTTATCCATTGAATAATTGGCAGCTTAATAATCATTTTGATAGAATTTGAGTTGTCCGTTGAATAATTCATAGTTAGACATGGTTTACCATAGGCACTCAAGCCATTATTTGACATATGTAAGGTTGTGGGGATCATGTTAGAAATGCACCTATATTTAAAAATGCCTTTACACGTTTCAAATAAAAATTGAGTGCTGTAAAAATGACATGGTTTACCATCCCTAGCCAAGAAGTTTACTGTCGCGTATTGCATTTCAAACGTCCATTATATAACTTCAAATAATGACATTGAAGTTTTGCCAAATGTAGATATGGGGCAGACATTGCACGTGGGGTTGTTGAGCTTCATGCTGCAGGCGTTATTTGCATGAATTTAAAACCTTCCAATCTTCTTCTCGATGTAAATGGTCATGCAGTGGTTTCTGATTATGGGCTTGCTACAATTCTGAAGAAGCCTTCCTGTCGGAAGGCTAGACCAGAGTGTGACTCCTCAAAGATCCATTCTTGTATGGAATGTATAATGCTTAGTCCACATTATACAGCACCAGAGGCTTGGGAACCTGTGAAGAAGTCATTAAATTTGTTCTGGGATGATGCAATAGGTATATCTTCCGAGTCGGACGCCTGGAGTTTTGGGTTGTACACTGGTGGAGATGTGCACGGGTTCCATTCCGTATGTGGACCAACTCACTCTATACTAAACTTTCTTCTTTATGTTATTCCCTCTTCTTTTTTATAATTTCTTAGTGCAATATCTATGCTTGTGCAGTTGGGCTGGTTTAAGCGCAGAGGAAATTTATCAAGCAGCTGTTAAGGGAAAGAAACTGCCTCCACAGTATGCTAGTGTGGTTGGTGGTGGAATTCCGAGGGAATTGTGGAAGATGATTGGAGAGTGCTTGCAATTCAAGCCATCTAAAAGGCCTACTTTTAATGCAATGCTAGCAATATTTCTCCGTCATTTGCAGGAAATACCACGCAGCCCTCCTGCAAGCCCTGATAAGTAAGTCTGTTAAGTTATTATAACCATGACTGCATCTTCTATGTTGGTTTTATGGCATCTGATTGAGCAGCTAAGGCTATTTATGTTTTTTAATATGGAAATACGAGCTTGATTGGGAATGAGCCAAATGCACAATTGTCATTGACGTGCAGCAAACAGCAATTGTTTTATATGATGTTCTACATTTATGTGGATACAGTGACATCGTTAAAGGCTGTGTGTCAAATGTGACGGAACCTTCACCAGTACCTGAACTAGAAGTTCCTCAGGAGAACCCAAACCATCTTCACCAACTTGTGTCTGAAGGGGATGCCACAGGTGTTAGGTTAGTTGGTGTCACAACCCATCCTGCTTAAGCTTGCTTTTATTTAAAACTTCATTTCATTCATTTTCTTTGTATTTATTTGTTCAGAGATCTTCTTGCAAAGGCAGCATCAGAAAATGGCAGAAACTACATATCTTCTCTATTGGAAGCTCAAAATGCTGATGGGCAAACGGCTCTCCATTTAGCTTGTAGGCGTGGTAGCGCCGAACTTGTTGAGGCTATTTTGGAGTATGCAGAGGCAAATGTTGATGTCTTGGACAAAGATGGAGATCCTCCTCTCGTTTTTTGCACTGGCAGCTGGGTCCCCAGAATGTGTTCATAGCCTTATCCAACGAAATGCTAATGTGAGGTCAAGATTGAGAGATGGCTTTGGCCCATCTGTGGCTCATGTTTGTGCTTATCATGGCCAGCCAGATTGTATGCGAGTACGTTTTACTTGAATTATTTTAAGATGTTTCTTCTTGTTTATTAGAGCTATATTCATCCAAAATTTGTATGAAAAAAAAACAGGAATTGTTATTAGCTGGGGCTGATCCTAATGCAGTGGATGATGAAGGTGAATCAGTACTGCATAGGGCAGTTTCCAAGAAGTACACAGACTGTGCTCTTGTAGTATTGGAGAATGGGGGCTGCAGATCCATGGGTATCTTGAATTCAAAGAATCTGACGTGAGTATAAACCTCTCTTCAATTTTATTTTAGCTTAAATTTTTTATGCCAAGTGTGTCAGGCAGTATAGAGGTATGATAACTGATCTTAATTAACTTGGGAAAAAGCATTAGCAACTTTTATAGTTCTTTCTTTGCACCCTGATACTTTTTTCTTTTTTCTTTTTTACTTTGGATTAAGTAATTAGTAAGCTGTTTTATTTGTAGTCTTTATTTTTGCTCTTATGGTATAGACTGTACTCTGTACTTGATAGATTATAGATGTTCATGAGATTAGTTTAATATATATCCTCTTTGTCTATGTGGAGCCTGACTTTTATACACGTGTCCTTGAATTTTGCTTTTCTGATGAGAGCTAGGGATTGGAACATATCTTAACAAAAGCATGGTTTCTTAATCTTAGGCATTAAAGATGAGGCTCCTGCTAGGGTGAGAGAGCAATACATATCTCTCACCATGCATCATGTGTAGATACCGTTAGATCAAATAATCCCATGAGATCTTATCATATGCCATCCACACCTGAATTTTTTTTTTCATTTTCGTAATAATTAATGGATTGTACATTAAATAACATTTAAGCTCCTTCGTCATCGTCAACAACGTGGAGATCAAGATGCACCCAGTGAAATAAAATAGGAGCAGGTTACAGATTTCTACTACTGTTTTTTTTCTATTTTTGTTCTTTAGCTGCCCTTTGGTGAAGAAAGTCAATTGAAGAGGACCTGCTGAACTCAGTGGGGATTATTTTCCTCTGAAATCCTCTGTATTGTTTTCCCCCTTTTTATTTAAACCTACATTTTCTTAGTTGGAGCCTAACACTGACAGCAATAAACAAAAACCCAACATAGACACGCACCTAAGACTCCAGTCCCTCGCCGCCGGTGTCATGCCGCCGAAGTTCGTCATCATCGACGACGGGTGGCAGTCTATCGGCGCAGACGCTAAGGTCCACTACAAGTTTCTGGGTTTTGATCTCCACATTGATGACGATGACAAACGAGCTTAAATGTTATTTAATGTACAATTCATTAATTATTACGAAAATGAAAAAAGATCAGGCGTGGATGGCATATGATAAGATCTCATGGGATTATTTGATCTAACGGTATCTACACATGATGCATGGTGAGAGATATGTATTGCTCTCTCACCCTAGCTGGAGCCTTAAAGATGATAGCTTTTTTATTTTACTTTACAGTACAGTATTTATACACTAACCTTTACTCATGGGAAAACCAAAAGAGAGAAACAAATCGTTTCTGTTCGAATCAATTTCAACGACATCTTATAGTCCTTATTTGTGTACTGAAGATCACAAGGCGTATTCATAATCTCGAATAATGATTTTTTTTTCTTTAATCCTTACAATGACCCTTATTACTACGGAATTCATAACAAATTCTGCTAAGAAGTCATTTATATTAGATCAAGTAAAATACGTCTGGATCTGGTGCTACTGTTCTTTCAAAGGTCAGTCTAACTTAGTATGATATTTTAGCCATACTCAGAATATGGAATCACATTGGTGTATTTCTTTTCATATTTCTTGGAATTTTAAATTATAAGATCCTGGATGGTTTTGTTTAATATTTACTATAAAATGAAGGAAATTCCCTTGATGTGTCATTTCTATATGACTGGACCCTGTAGCTTACCCACCTAGTGGGATAAGGCTTGGTCGCTGTTAATTGTAGCATGGGTGCTGAATTGATATATCATTTTGTTTCACATGCATATATGATCATACAGTTTTACTCTGGTGTTGCAGACCACTGCACTTGTGTGTGGCAACATGGAATGTTGCAGTAGTGAAGAGATGGGTGGAAGTTGCAACTCCTGATGAGATTGCTGAAGTAATTGACATACCAAGCCCCATTGGCACTGCCTTGTGCATGGCAGCTGCTTCTAAGAAAGACCACGAAAGTGGTATTCAAAACTTCATAGCTTGGCAATGATTTTAACATTTGGTTATTTTTGATAGAGCTCGCATAATTTTCTAGTTAAAGCTGTTACTTTTTCAATTTACTGCAAAATTTTGTGTGATTTTCCTTCTAATAGATATACTTAGTTGATGCAAATAAAGTTTCTTAAAACAAACCATAAGGTTAAGAAGTTCTAAGTTGTAATTGCTTTTATTATTCTTGTAATGTTTGTTTTATTTAATCTCCATGATGATACAACAACAACAATCAAGGTTTTTCCTACTAGGTGTGGTCTGCTATATGGATCAAATGACGCCATAATGTTCTATCGTAAATCATGTCTATAGACAAACCAATTGACCTCTGAATCCTTTTTTATGGTTTCGGCTATAGTTTTTCTCAGTCTCCCTCTCCCCCACCTGTTGGGTTGCCCTCCATATAATCTACTCTCCTTACTAGGGAGTTTACAGGTTCTCTCCACATATACCCAAACCACCTAAGGGGAGTTTCTACCATATTTTCTACAATAGGTGCTACCTCGACTCTCACTATAATGCAGTCTTTCTAATCCCATGTTGCCTAGTATGACTACTCATCCTACGCTACATTCTTATATCTGCTACATTGAGTTTATTCTCTTGTTGACCTTTTATAGCCCAACACTCAATCCCATACAATATCGCAGGTCTTATAGTTGTGCGATAAAATTTTTCCTTTATCTTCAGTAGTTCCTTTTTATCGCATATAACACCTGAGGACCTCCTCCATTTCATTCACCCTGCTCGAATCCTATGATTTATGTCTCCCTCTATTTCTCCATCGTTTTTTATGATTGACCTATTTAAATCGTGACTTGTGGTATGGTATGGTTGCCATTTTTCACCTCTAAGGTAGGAGTAATGCACTTTTTGCTAAACATACATTCCACATACTCCGTCTTACTTCTACTTAAGTAAAAGTTGTGTGTTTCCAAAACTTACCTTATTAGATTTTGGGCCTAACTCAATCCCAAAAGCTAGCTCATAGGATGAGGATTGCCCACTACTTATAAGTTCTTATTAGATACTATCTCTAGTCAATGTGGGACTTGGGTTTTTCCCAATACACCCCCTCACGCCCAGCACTATTGGGCTTGGTGCGTGGATAACATGGTGGGTGGCCCAACAATGGATCTAGGATAGCTCTGATATCATATTAGATTTTGGGCCTAACTCAATCCCAAAAGCTAGCTCATAGGATGAGGATTGCCCACTAATTATAAGCTTTTATTAGATACTATCTCCAGTTGATGTGGGACTTGGGTTTTTTCCAATATACCTCTACATCTCTAACCTTCCATTTATTTCCTCTCTTGATTCTACAACTAGGACTATATCATCTACAAAAAGCATGCATTGCGGCACTTGCTTTTGAATGTGCTCAGTAAGCACATCCATGACCAAGGTAAAAAAGATAGGGGCTCAAAGTTGACCCTTGGTGCAATTCCTATAGCTATAGGAAAATCTTCTAAGACCACACCCTATATTCTTGCAGTAGTCATAACCCCCTCATACATATCCTTGATAGCTCGAATATAGGCAATATGAACTCCTTTTTCTTTAGGGCCTTCCAAAAAACCTCTCTTGGCACCCTATCATACACAAATCAATGAAAACCATGTGCAAGTCTTTTTATCCCTCCGATATCACTCCATTAATCATCAGCAAGTATATTACTTTCAAGGTCGACCTCCTAGGTACAACCAAATTGGTTTTCAGTAATGTTGGTCTCTTGTCTTAATTTTCGCTCAATCACCTTCTCCCACAGCTTCATAGTATGGCTCATATGTTTAATCCCGCTATAAATTGCGCAATTTTGTATATCTCCCTTGTTGTTATGAATAGGGACCGAAGTGCTTCTCCTCCGCTTGTCCAACATTTTCATCGATTTTATAATCTCATTGAAAAACTGTGAGCCAACTAATGTCTCTCTCCGAGACTCTTCCATACCTCAATAGGTATATTATCTAGCCCAACTGCTTTCCCGTTATCCATCCTTCTCAAAGCTTCTTTTACCTCATTCTCCTTAATTCTACGATAAAAGGTATAATTTTGGTTCTCCTCTCTAGTGTTAGCCTATTCGAGCGCGATAAGTTTTCATGTTCTTCATTAAATAGTTTGTTGAAGTAATTCTTCCATCTTTCCTTGGTATCCTGATCCATAACCAAGTTTGTATCGTCTTTATCCTTAATGCATTTCATTTTGTCCAAGATGCTCCTCTACTTCTTAAAACCCGTGTTGGCTATTGTAAGATCGAAAGTTGACGAAAATTCTGGGATATATTTACCCTCTCTCTCCATTTGCTTCCCCTATGCCATATCCCTTATGCAAGCACTCATCCTCTAGATGCACTCCCTACATGACCATTTTGATCCCCTCCTAGAAAAATCTTTTCTCTCAATGATATTTCCTTGACTAACCTTCTAAATCCTCCCAAAATTTTACCTTGTAGTGATCTTCTAACCCTACCTGAGATGCATACGCACTTATCACATTAGAAGTATCTCGTTTCCTACAAGCTAGAGCTATGATCCTATCTCATATTCTTTACATCCACATTATCATTCTTCCAATACTTACCTACAATGATGCCCACCCCATTTCTCCTTTCTACTTTCCCGCTGTACCAAAGTTTAAAAACTTGAAGAGTCTAATTCCTTTGCCTTTGCTCCAACCCACCAAGTTTCTTGTAGGCACGTAAAATTGATCAACCTCCTAATCATGCTGTCGGCTGTCCACTATTTCCATTTATTTACCTATGTGTGCCTACATTCCAAGTTCCAAAGCAAATCTTACTCTTGTGATCTAGTTTCTTTACCCACACCCATTCATGAAAATGTGAGAACCCGTGCCTATTTTTCATTACATCCAAGTGGCAAAGCAGTGGTGGCTCTTGCTCATTAGACTTTATACTCGAGCCATACAGCTTGTAGCTTATGGGTAACAACCTAGCATTAACACTAATACATAGATTGTCCATATCATATAGATTTGAGCAAGTTTGATGTCGGTTGTTGACTTTCTAACACTACCCTCTCCTTTATCGGGGCTTGGGACTGGCTATGTATGGCTTTGCAACAAAGCACAACATAGGCAAGGTTTCAAAGTTTGCCTAGAAATCCTTCAATAACTTCTAGGGTTTAGATAGAAAGGAGGGAAACACAACCAAAGGAGGATAAAGTTCATAAAAATTAAAGAAGGTAGCTAAACTGGCCAATCTCTAATGGCTTCCTTAAAAAGTAACCTAGCCAAGCACCAAAGAGAGTCCACAAGAGATGGTCTTATCCCATAATAAGTTGAGAGGCAGTGAGACACCCTTAAAGATGCAAGCATTGTGCTCCAACCAAATAAACCCAAAGAACTGCAAAAACTGCTTAGTGCCACAAAAATTTACTTCCTTATTGCTGAAGCCTTTAAAATTTGAGACTTAATGCATGGATATTTTTGGCATAATTTCTGCTATTTCTTCTCTTTTCTACAATGGTTGAATTATCTGATCTTGTTTCTTCATGCCAAATATAGAGGGGAGAGAACTGGTGCGGATATTGCTTGCAGCAGGAGCAGATCCATCTGCTCAAGATTCACAGAATGGGAGGACAGCTTTGCATACAGCTGCTATGACTAATGATGTGGACTTGGTTAAGGTAAGTGAATTAGCTTCTTGATCAGAATGAAAAAATTGTTAGAAGCTGAAGCATGCAAATTTTTATGTGGGGGTGGCCATTTATGATTATTCATATTGGAAAAGTGCGGACCAACCTCCCGCACTTTCAAATGAAAGGTTTTTTGTAGATCAGCACCTTTCCTTTCGATATGTTAATATATCCTTTTTATTTTTGGTGTTTGAGTAGGTTATTCTTGCTGCTGGTGTTGATGTGAACATTCGCAATGTGCACAACACTATACCTCTCCACTTAGCCTTAGCTAGGGGCGCAAAGGCGTGTGTTGGACTGCTTCTAGCTGCTGGGGCAGATTATAATTTGCAGGTTTCAATTCATGTTCTCATTTCCACCATTTCATAACAAATAAGTATAATAATTATTATGATGTAAAAATTCCGATCTCTGGTACATCATGTTTGCTAAATAAAGATGGTGCTTTGCTCTGAGGTTTCTTCCTTGCACCCTTCTGATTTCTCATACATTTTATGAAATACTCTTTTTGTGTTTTTTGGGTGCAATTAGGGGCCAGAGCCCGCATGAATACTGTATTATGACATATCAATTGCTGAGTTCAGTTTCTGATGTAGCCACTCTTCATTATTAAGTAATTTAAGCTTAATGATAGTTTATACAGTTAAAAGTGGTTGGAGGGCTAACAAATCTATGGAACATGACTCGCATTAATTATGGAATGATTGATAATCTATGATGTACTTGGGGTTATATGCTTTCTGCTATGACATTGAAACGATATTTATACATTTGTTTGGCCTAAGTACTATTCATAAGGCTTGGACAATCCTCACCTTACAAGTCGGTTTTGTGGGGTTGAGTTATTAGGCTTAAAGCTCAAATTCTAAGATGGTATCAGAGCCTATCCTAGATCTGTTATTGGGTCATGATCTATGTTATTCCACCCACATTTTGTCCATGCTCCAGATGTCCAGTCCTGGGCATGAGGGAGTGTGTTGAGATCCCTGTTATTCCATCCGCATAAGTCAATGCTTTAGATGTACAGTCCTGAGTGTGAGGGGGTGTGTTGAAAGTCCCACATCAACTAGAGATATGGCCTAAGTACTATTTAAGTATTTATAAGGTTTGGACAATCCTTACAAGCCTTATAAACAATACTTAGGTCATATCTCTAGTCGATGTGGGACTTTGAGCTCACCCCCTCACGCTCAGGACTGGACATCTGAAGCATGGGCTAATGCAGGTGGAATAACATGGATCTCAACATATTTGAACCTTTTGCACTGGCTTTTGTGCACGAGCCAAGATAAGTGTGTGCAATGTATATTAGTGTAATTTTGTGTACATAGTATAATACTAGAAATTATTGGAAGCTAACATCCTTTTGTCTTTTAGAAGAGAGCTTCACTGTTATGTAACTTATGTCCTTGTCATTTAAGGTTCTAATGTAATTTTGTGCCAGGATGATGATGGTGACAATGCTTTCCATATAGCAGCGGAGACATCAAAAATGATTCGTGAAAATCTTGACTGGCTCATTGTTATGCTAAGGAACCCCGATGCTGATATTGAAGTTAGAAATCACAGGTAAGTCACAGCTAAAGCCACAAGCATTTTCAGTAAGTTTTGGCTGCATCCTTTTCTTTCTTTCTTTTTGGTTATAAACATATCTGAATATTATCATACCTTTGAAACTGTGTTTAACATTTAAAGTGTTTGTCCACATTAACTTAAGAAACACATTGAAGTTTCATGTACTCCTGTGACTGAGAGGGTTAAGTTTTATAACAGTGGCAAGACGCTACGTGACATCTTGGAGGCCCTTCCCCGAGAATGGATATCTGAAAATCTGATGGAGGCACTCATGAATAGAGGAGTTTATTTATCCCCTACAATGTAAGCAAAAGACATCGTGTTCTACTATTCTTTATTTGGTTGGGTATTTGTCATCTTTCAAAACGTGACTAATATGTATTCTAATTTGTTTGTTTCTGATTGTATATAGATTTGAAGTGGGAGACTGGGTGAAGTTTAGGAGAACTGTCATAACTCCAACGTATGGGTGGCAAGGTGCTAGACAGAAGGGTGTTGGATTTGTGCAAAGTGTTCCAGACAGAGATAATCTCATCGTTTCATTTTGTTCTGGGGAGGTCCATGTTCTGGCAAATGAAGTTGTAAAAGTCATTCCATTGGACAGGGGACAACATGTACAGCTAAAAGAAGATGTAAAAGAGCCCAGGTTTGTTTTGCATAAATGTTGCACAATAATTTTTGGTGTATAATATAATGGTTTTATCACATTATATGTTTATGTTGTGGGGTTTCTTTAATCTTTCGTAAATACATAAACAGATTGCAGAATCTGTGTCTGTTATGGGAATTTATTTTCCAGCCAGTAACATTTCTCTTGTTTTATTGGTCAAATATGTCTTGTTTGACAAAAACAAGAGGTAGAAAGTGATAACTACAAATGTAGGAGTCAGTGAAAAAACAATAAGTGGAAAACAAAATAAGAGGGTGAAGAGAAATTAACCCAATAATGCTCATATCCCTCTTAATGACACCACCAAATAATATATGAAAAACTGAAAGGGAAATGCTTTCTGGCTGAATATTTAGCATTAAGCTGCTTTCTAATACAATGATCCCTCTAGGAAATCATACTTCCCCTAGGTTGTTGGTTTTTTTTTTTTTCCTCCAGAAATCTTGTTGGAGTCGTAGCCCCTTACACCCAGCACAACGAAGGTGCTGGAGACTACAAGAAGGCAGCCCAAAGTTTCTGGTGGCTACGACTTTCCAACAAGATTTCTGGAGGAAAAAAAAAAAAACCAACAACCTAGGGGAAGTATGATTTCCTAGAGGGATCATTGTATTAGAAAGCAGCTTAATGCTAAATATTCAGCCAGAAAGCATTTCCCTTTCAGTTTTTCATATATTATTTGGTGGTGTCATTAAGAGGGATATGAGCATTATTGGGTTAATTTCTCTTCACCCTCTTATTTTATGTTTTCCACTTATTGTTTTTTCACTGACTCCTACATTTGTAGTTATCACTTTCTACCTCTTGTTTTTGTCAAACAAGACATATTTGACCAATAAAACAAGAGAAATGTTACTGGCTGGAAAATAAATTCCCATAACAGACACAGATTCTGCAATCTGTTTATGTATTTACGAAAGATTAAAGAAACCCCACAACATAAACATATAATGTGATAAAACCATTATATTATACACCAAAAATTATTGTGCAACATTTATGCAAAACAAACCTGGGCTCTTTTACATCTTCTTTTAGCTGTACATGTTGTCCCCTGTCCAATGGAATGACTTTTACAACTTCATTTGCCAGAACATGGACCTCCCCAGAACAAAATGAAACGATGAGATTATCTCTGTCTGGAACACTTTGCACAAATCCAACACCCTTCTGTCTAGCACCTTGCCACCCATACGTTGGAGTTATGACAGTTCTCCTAAACTTCACCCAGTCTCCCACTTCAAATCTATATACAATCAGAAACAAACAAATTAGAATACATATTAGTCACGTTTTGAAAGATGACAAATACCCAACCAAATAAAGAATAGTAGAACACGATGTCTTTTGCTTACATTGTAGGGGATAAATAAACTCCTCTATTCATGAGTGCCTCCATCAGATTTTCAGATATCCATTCTCGGGGAAGGGCCTCCAAGATGTCACGTAGCGTCTTGCCACTGTTATAAAACTTAACCCTCTCAGTCACAGGAGTACATGAAACTTCAATGTGTTTCTTAAGTTAATGTGGACAAACACTTTAAATGTTAAACACAGTTTCAAAGGTATGATAATATTCAGATATGTTTATAACCAAAAAGAAAGAAAGAAAAGGATGCAGCCAAAACTTACTGAAAATGCTTGTGGCTTTAGCTGTGACTTACCTGTGATTTCTAACTTCAATATCAGCATCGGGGTTCCTTAGCATAACAATGAGCCAGTCAAGATTTTCACGAATCATTTTTGATGTCTCCGCTGCTATATGGAAAGCATTGTCACCATCATCATCCTGGCACAAAATTACATTAGAACCTTAAATGACAAGGACATAAGTTACATAACAGTGAAGCTCTCTTCTAAAAGACAAAAGGATGTTAGCTTCCAATAATTTCTAGTATTATACTATGTACACAAAATTACACTAAATATACATTGCACACACTTATCTTGGCTCGTGCACAAAAGCCAGTGCAAAAGGTTCAAATATGTTGAGATCCATGTTATTCCACCTGCATTAGCCCATGCTTCAGATGTCCAGTCCTGAGCGTGAGGGGGTGAGCTCAAAGTCCCACATCGACTAGAGATATGACCTAAGTATTGTTTATAAGGCTTGTAAGGATTGTCCAAACCTTATAAATACTTAAATAGTACTTAGGCCATATCTCTAGTTGATGTGGGACTTTCAACACACCCCCTCACACTCAGGACTGTACATCTGAAGCATTGACTTATGCGGATGGAATAACAGGGATCTCAACACACTCCCTCATGCCCAGGACTGGACATCTGGAGCATGGACAAAATGTGGGTGGAATAACATAGATCATGACCCAATAACAGATCTAGGATAGGCTCTGATACCATCTTAGAATTTGAGCTTTAAGCCTAATAACTCAACCCCACAAAACCGACTTGTAAGGTGAGGATTGTCCAAGCCTTATGAATAGTACTTAGGCCAAACAAATGTATAAATATCGTTTCAATGTCATAGCAGAAAGCATATAACCCCAAGTACATCATAGATTATCAATCATTCCATAATTAATGCGAGTCATGTTCCATAGATTTGTTAGCCCTCCAACCACTTTTAACTGTATAAACTATCATTAAGCTTAAATTACTTAATAATGAAGAGTGGCTACATCAGAAACTGAACTCAGCAATTGATATGTCATAATACAGTATTTCATGCGGGCTCTGGCCCCTAATTGCACCCAAAAAACACAAAAAGAGTATTTCATAAAATGTATGAGAAATCAGAAGGGTGCAAGGAAGAAACCTCAGAGCAAAGCACCATCTTTATTTAGCAAACATGATGTACCAGAGATCGGAATTTTTACATCATAATAATTATTATACTTATTTGTTATGAAATGGTGGAAATGAGAACATGAATTGAAACCTGCAAATTATAATCTGCCCCAGCAGCTAGAAGCAGTCCAACACACGCCTTTGCGCCCCTAGCTAAGGCTAAGTGGAGAGGTATAGTGTTGTGCACATTGCGAATGTTCACATCAACACCAGCAGCAAGAATAACCTACTCAAACACCAAAAATAAAAAAGGATATATTAACATATCGAAAGGAAAGGTGCTGATCTACAAAAAACCTTCATTTGAAAGTGCGGGAGGTTGGTCCGCACTTTTCCAATATGAATAATCATAAATGGCCACCCCCACATAAAAATTTGCATGCTTCAGCTTCTAACAATTTTTTCATTCTGATCAAGAAGCTAATTCACTTACCTTAACCAAGTCCACATCATTAGTCATAGCAGCTGTATGCAAAGCTGTCCTCCCATTCTGTGAATCTTGAGCAGATGGATCTGCTCCTGCTGCAAGCAATATCCGCACCAGTTCTCTCCCCTCTATATTTGGCATGAAGAAACAAGATCAGATAATTCAACCATTGTAGAAAAGAGAAGAAATAGCAGAAATTATGCCAAAAATATCCATGCATTAAGTCTCAAATTTAAAGGCTTCAGCAATAAGGAAGTAAATTTTTGTGGCACTAAGCAGTTTTTGCAGTTCTTGGGTTTATTTGGTTGGAGCACAATGCTTGCATCTTTAAGGGTGTCTCACTGCCTCTCAACTTATTATGGGATAAGACCATCTCTTGTGGACTCTCTTTGGTGCTTGGCTAGGTTACTTTTTAAGGAAGCCATTAGAGATTGGCCAGTTTAGCTACCTTCTTTAATTTTTATGAACTTTATCCTCCTTTGGTTGTGTTTCCCTCCTTTCTATCTAAACCCTAGAAGTTATTGAAGGATTTCTAGGCAAACTTTGAAACCTTGCCTATGTTGTGCTTTGTTGCAAAGCCATACATAGCCAGTCCCAAGCCCCGATAAAAGGAGAGGGTAGTGTTAGAAAGTCAACAACCGACATCAAACTTGCTCAAATCTATATGATATGGACAATCTATGTATTAGTGTTAATGCTAGGTTGTTACCCATAAGCTACAAGCTGTATGGCTCGAGTATAAAGTCTAATGAGCAAGAGCCACCACTGCTTTGCCACTTGGATGTAATGAAAAATAGGCACGGGTTCTCACATTTTCATGAATGGGTGTGGGTAAAGAAACTAGATCACAAGAGTAAGATTTGCTTTGGAACTTGGAATGTAGGCACACATAGGTAAATAAATGGAAATAGTGGACAGCCGACAGCATGATTAGGAGGTTGATCAATTTTACGTGCCTACAAGAAACTTGGTGGGTTGGAGCAAAGGCAAAGGAATTAGACTCTTCAAGTTTTAAACTTTGGTACAGCGGGAAAGTAGAAAGGAGAAATGGGGTGGGCATCATTGTAGGTAAGTATTGGAAGAATGATAATGTGGATGTAAAGAATATGAGATAGGATCATAGCTCTAGCTTGTAGGAAACGAGATACTTCTAATGTGATAAGTGCGTATGCATCTCAGGTAGGGTTAGAAGATCACTACAAGGTAAAATTTTGGGAGGATTTAGAAGGTTAGTCAAGGAAATATCATTGAGAGAAAAGATTTTTCTAGGAGGGGATCAAAATGGTCATGTAGGGAGTGCATCTAGAGGATGAGTGCTTGCATAAGGGATATGGCATAGGGGAAGCAAATGGAGAGAGAGGGTAAATATATCCCAGAATTTTCGTCAACTTTCGATCTTACAATAGCCAACACGGGTTTTAAGAAGTAGAGGAGCATCTTGGACAAAATGAAATGCATTAAGGATAAAGACGATACAAACTTGGTTATGGATCAGGATACCAAGGAAAGATGGAAGAATTACTTCAACAAACTATTTAATGAAGAACATGAAAACTTATCGCGCTCGAATAGGCTAACACTAGAGAGGAGAACCAAAATTATACCTTTTATCGTAGAATTAAGGAGAATGAGGTAAAAGAAGCTTTGAGAAGGATGGATAACGGGAAAGCAGTTGGGCTAGATAATATACCTATTGAGGTATGGAAGAGTCTCGGAGAGAGACATTAGTTGGCTCACAGTTTTTCAATGAGATTATAAAATCGATGAAAATGTTGGACAAGCGGAGGAGAAGCACTTCGGTCCCTATTCATAACAACAAGGGAGATATACAAAATTGCGCAATTTATAGCGGGATTAAACATATGAGCCATACTATGAAGCTGTGGGAGAAGGTGATTGAGCGAAAATTAAGACAAGAGACCAACATTACTGAAAACCAATTTGGTTGTACCTAGGAGGTCGACCTTGAAAGTAATATACTTGCTGATGATTAATGGAGTGATATCGGAGGGATAAAAAAGACTTGCACATGGTTTTCATTGATTTGTGTATGATAGGGTGCCAAGAGAGGTTTTTTGGAAGGCCCTAAAGAAAAAGGAGTTCATATTGCCTATATTCGAGCTATCAAGGATATGTATGAGGGGGTTATGACTACTGCAAGAATATAGGGTGTGGTCTTAGAAGATTTTCCTATAGCTATAGGAATTGCACCAAGGGTCAACTTTGAGCCCCTATCTTTTTTACCTTGGTCATGGATGTGCTTACTGAGCACATTCAAAAGCAAGTGCCGCAATGCATGCTTTTTGTAGATGATATAGTCCTAGTTGTAGAATCAAGAGAGGAAATAAATGGAAGGTTAGAGATGTAGAGGTATATTGGAAAAAACCCAAGTCCCACATCAACTGAGATAGTATCTAATAAAAGCTTATAATTAGTGGGCAATCCTCATCCTATGAGCTAGCTTTTGGGATTGAGTTAGGCCCAAAATCTAATATGATATCAGAGCTATCCTAGATCCATTGTTGGGCCACCCACCATGTTATCCACGCACCAAGCCCAATAGTGCTGGGCGTGAGGGGGTGTATTGGGAAAAACCCAAGTCCCACATTGACTAGAGATAGTATCTAATAAGAACTTATAAGTAGTGGGCAATCCTCATCCTATGAGCTAGCTTTTGGGATTGAGTTAGGCCCAAAATCTAATAAGGTAAGTTTTGGAAACACACAACTTTTACTTAAGTAGAAGTAAGACGGAGTATGTGGAATGTATGTTTAGCAAAAAGTGCATTACTCCTACCTTAGAGGTGAAAAATGGCAACCATACCATACCACAAGTCACGATTTAAATAGGTCAATCATAAAAAACGATGGAGAAATAGAGGGAGACATAAATCATAGGATTCGAGCAGGGTGAATGAAATGGAGGAGGTCCTCAGGTGTTATATGCGATAAAAAGGAACTACTGAAGATAAAGGAAAAATTTTATCGCACAACTATAAGACCTGCGATATTGTATGGGATTGAGTGTTGGGCTATAAAAGGTCAACAAGAGAATAAACTCAATGTAGCAGATATAAGAATGTAGCGTAGGATGAGTAGTCATACTAGGCAACATGGGATTAGAAAGACTGCATTATAGTGAGAGTCGAGGTAGCACCTATTGTAGAAAATATGGTAGAAACTCCCCTTAGGTGGTTTGGGTATATGTGGAGAGAACCTGTAAACTCCCTAGTAAGGAGAGTAGATTATATGGAGGGCAACCCAACAGGTGGGGGAGAGGGAGACTGAGAAAAACTATAGCCGAAACCATAAAAAAGGATTCAGAGGTCAATTGGTTTGTCTATAGACATGATTTACGATAGAACATTATGGCGTCATTTGATCCATATAGCAGACCACACCTAGTAGGAAAAACCTTGATTGTTGTTGTTGTATCATCATGGAGATTAAATAAAACAAACATTACAAGAATAATAAAAGCAATTACAACTTAGAACTTCTTAACCTTATGGTTTGTTTTAAGAAACTTTATTTGCATCAACTAAGTATATCTATTAGAAGGAAAATCACACAAAATTTTGCAGTAAATTGAAAAAGTAACAGCTTTAACTAGAAAATTATGCGAGCTCTATCAAAAAATAACCAAATGTTAAAATCATTGCCAAGCTATGAAGTTTTGAATACCACTTTCGTGGTCTTTCTTAGAAGCAGCTGCCATGCACAAGGCAGTGCCAATGGGGCTTGGTATGTCAATTACTTCAGCAATCTCATCAGGAGTTGCAACTTCCACCCATCTCTTCACTACTGCAACATTCCATGTTGCCACACACAAGTGCAGTGGTCTGCAACACCAGAGTAAAACTGTATGATCATATATGCATGTGAAACAAAATGATATATCAATTCAGCACCCATGCTACAATTAACAGCGACCAAGCCTTATCCCACTAGGTGGGTAAGCTACAGGGTCCAGTCATATAGAAATGACACATCAAGGGAATTTCCTTCATTTTATAGTAAATATTAAACAAAACCATCCAGGATCTTATAATTTAAAATTCCAAGAAATATGAAAAGAAATACACCAATGTGATTCCATATTCTGAGTATGGCTAAAATATCATACTAAGTTAGACTGACCTTTGAAAGAACAGTAGCACCAGATCCAGACGTATTTTACTTGATCTAATATAAATGACTTCTTAGCAGAATTTGTTATGAATTCCGTAGTAATAAGGGTCATTGTAAGGATTAAAGAAAAAAAAATCATTATTCGAGATTATGAATACGCCTTGTGATCTTCAGTACACAAATAAGGACTATAAGATGTCGTTGAAATTGATTCGAACAGAAACGATTTGTTTCTCTCTTTTGGTTTTCCCATGAGTAAAGGTTAGTGTATAAATACTGTACTGTAAAGTAAAATAAAAAAGCTATCATCTTTAAGGCTCCAGCTAGGGTGAGAGAGCAATACATATCTCTCACCATGCATCATGTGTAGATACCGTTAGATCAAATAATCCCATGAGATCTTATCATATGCCATCCACGCCTGATCTTTTTTCATTTTCGTAATAATTAATGAATTGTACATTAAATAACATTTAAGCTCGTTTGTCATCGTCATCAATGTGGAGATCAAAACCCAGAAACTTGTAGTGGACCTTAGCGTCTGCGCCGATAGACTGCCACCCGTCGTCGATGATGACGAACTTCGGCGGCATGACACCGGCGGCGAGGGACTGGAGTCTTAGGTGCGTGTCTATGTTGGGTTTTTGTTTATTGCTGTCAGTGTTAGGCTCCAACTAAGAAAATGTAGGTTTAAATAAAAAGGGGGAAAACAATACAGAGGATTTCAGAGGAAAATAATCCCCACTGAGTTCAGCAGGTCCTCTTCAATTGACTTTCTTCACCAAAGGGCAGCTAAAGAACAAAAATAGAAAAAAAACAGTAGTAGAAATCTGTAACCTGCTCCTATTTTATTTCACTGGGTGCATCTTGATCTCCACGTTGTTGACGATGACGAAGGAGCTTAAATGTTATTTAATGTACAATCCATTAATTATTACGAAAATGAAAAAAAAAATTCAGGTGTGGATGGCATATGATAAGATCTCATGGGATTATTTGATCTAACGGTATCTACACATGATGCATGGTGAGAGATATGTATTGCTCTCTCACCCTAGCAGGAGCCTCATCTTTAATGCCTAAGATTAAGAAACCATGCTTTTGTTAAGATATGTTCCAATCCCTAGCTCTCATCAGAAAAGCAAAATTCAAGGACACGTGTATAAAAGTCAGGCTCCACATAGACAAAGAGGATATATATTAAACTAATCTCATGAACATCTATAATCTATCAAGTACAGAGTACAGTCTATACCATAAGAGCAAAAATAAAGACTACAAATAAAACAGCTTACTAATTACTTAATCCAAAGTAAAAAAGAAAAAAGAAAAAAGTATCAGGGTGCAAAGAAAGAACTATAAAAGTTGCTAATGCTTTTCCCAAGTTAATTAAGATCAGTTATCATACCTCTATACTGCCTGACACACTTGGCATAAAAAATTTAAGCTAAAATAAAATTGAAGAGAGGTTTATACTCACGTCAGATTCTTTGAATTCAAGATACCCATGGATCTGCAGCCCCCATTCTCCAATACTACAAGAGCACAGTCTGTGTACTTCTTGGAAACTGCCCTATGCAGTACTGATTCACCTTCATCATCCACTGCATTAGGATCAGCCCCAGCTAATAACAATTCCTGTTTTTTTTCATACAAATTTTGGATGAATATAGCTCTAATAAACAAGAAGAAACATCTTAAAATAATTCAAGTAAAACGTACTCGCATACAATCTGGCTGGCCATGATAAGCACAAACATGAGCCACAGATGGGCCAAAGCCATCTCTCAATCTTGACCTCACATTAGCATTTCGTTGGATAAGGCTATGAACACATTCTGGGGACCCAGCTGCCAGTGCAAAAACGAGAGGAGGATCTCCATCTTTGTCCAAGACATCAACATTTGCCTCTGCATACTCCAAAATAGCCTCAACAAGTTCGGCGCTACCACGCCTACAAGCTAAATGGAGAGCCGTTTGCCCATCAGCATTTTGAGCTTCCAATAGAGAAGATA
>JAPCYP010000424.1:0-47571 GCA_035048595.1 Echinosophora koreensis | reverse complement strand
AGGTAAATCTCACTTCTTAAATATTGCCCATATCTGATTCTGTAGTTCAGGGTCCGGTGGTTGAGTGTGCATAAGAATTTTAGCATATGTTGACAGAAGAATAGGAATAGTAGCAGTCCTGAAAATAAAGCATGTAAGGTTTCCAGACTAAATGGAACCCAAGTTATGAATTAATTGAGGGATACAGTCTAAATCCCCTTACGATACAGTAGGAAGCCTCTCATGTATTATGTTTAATATTTCCATTGGACTACACCCAGGTTGTCTCACTAGAAGGTGACCAAACTCTCCAAGGATATATGCACTAACCTGTTGATGTGTATGGGGATGAGAAACAGATATTATGTTAATACTTGACTAAAATCAGACCCTCATGCTATGTCACAGTGATTTGATTTAAGAAAAAACTGATTTAGTAACTGCAAATGAAACAATATAAGTCAATTTCAAGATTAAACAGAAAAAAACCATCACCATTCAGATTATGGAAGTCCAACCTGAATGGATGGACCCTTTTGACAAAAGTTCTCCAGCATTGTTGTCTCTCTAAAGGAAATTTTAGTGCCAGAAAATTTTGAACTGACAATGAAGGAAAATATTCTGAAAAGGCTTTGACATAACAAACTCCTAAACAAATTTGACAAGCAAGCACTTATTAATTTTTTTTTTTTGATATAAAAGAAAATCAATAATGATTTCTCTCGATGCAAGGCGAGGCCAAAACACATTGTTGAGTGAAAATCTTTCGTTGTTAGCTGCTTTTTATTTGCATCCCACCCACTTCCCAGAGAAGGTGGTGGAGCTGCCAAACACACAACAAAAACAACCAAGCCCTTTTCCCACTAGGTAGGGTTGACTACATGAATCATGACTGTATACTAATCATGTCTATCGACAAACCTTTTAAATCTAAATTTTTCTTAAGTGTGTTTGGATGGGATATTTCCAAATTCCAAGGAATTTGAAATACAAGGCAGTTGAATTGCTTCAATTGAATTACTTTCATTTCGAAAATACTTTGTTTGGATAGAGTAATTCAAATACCTTCTTAATGGTTTCTCCTATAGTTTTTTTTGGTCTCTTTCTACATCTAACTATTGGGCTACCAGGGGAACTACTCTGCTTATTGGGACTTCTAAAGGTTTTCTCTGCACATGCCCAACCACCTAAGGCAATATTTTACCATCTTTTCTACAAAAGGTGTTACCTCAACTTTCTCTCTTAATACATTTCATTCCTAATCCTATTTTATCTAGTTTGTCTACTCATCCAACACAACATTCTCATCTATGCTACATTGAGCTTATTCTCTTGTTGGCTTTTTACTGCCCAACATTTCGTTGCATCCAACATCAAAGGTTTTATAGTTGTGCGGTAAAATTTTTCCTTAAGCTTGAATGGCACCTTTTCATCATAAATAACACCTGAAGCACTCCTCCTTTTCATCCACCTCGCTTGAATCCTATGGTTTACATTTCCCTCTATTTTCCCATCATTTTGTATGATGAACCCAAGATATCAAATCGTGTGACTTGTGGTATGGTATGGTCTCCAATTTTCACTTGCAAGCTAGAATTAGTGTGACACCTGCAAAACTTATATTCTACATATTTTGTCTCACTTCTACTTAAACAGAAGTCACGTGCTTCCAAAAACTTCTCTCCATATATCTAACTTCACATTTATTTCCTCTTGACTCTCCCACTAGTAGGACTATATCACATGCAAAAAGCATGTATCATGAAACTGGCTCTTGGATATTCTTAGTAAGCACATTCAAGATCAAGGCAAAATGATAGGGGCTCAAAGTCTGCCTAGGTTGTGCTTTGATGCAAATCGCTACATAGCTAGTTCCAAGCTCGAAAAAAAAGAATTGTGTTAGGCAGTCGATAACCAACGCAAAACTTTGTTGAATCTTAACGACATGGATCAATGATGTGAGAGTGCCAAACACAATTTCCCCCTCATATTCTGATTTCTTCATACAGCTGATAAGGCAACTTGCTCTAATATGAGTATATGTTATGTTGTTCAAGCACATTCTACAATTCAGAAACCATCACCACTGAATGATATTTTAACAGATAAATCTTATCCAATAACAACTAATAACACCATACATTTACTGAATGGTGATCAAAGCACACAAACCTTAACCAATGTCTCGTGTATGCCAGTTTTGTCAAGATACTCTCGAGCTTTTGCAGCAGCGTAGGGCTGATCAAAGATATACAAGTTCATGTTAATGATGTTTATACTATGAAGAAGTAAAATAATAGCTATAATCTTCAAACTCACCTGTAGGTCCTCATTGTTTGTAACAAATTGCACCACACGAAACCAGATGTCATCACTAATAAATTCACCAGCCTTGTCAATTAATTGAAGAATGACATCAACATACCTGTAAAATAGAGATGGTATGATATCTATACCTACATAACATCAACAATAAGCCCACTTTGTGATAGCTTGGGAATTTAGTACTTAAATACAGGTCTATTCTATCAAATACTGCACAAAATTTACTTTGATAAAATTTTGCACCCCTTCACAGTTCCAGAAAATGTTCAGAAATCAATGATTTGTAGTTCATTTGTTCAAAAAGGACACAAACTAGTTTCTGTGACCCACTAAATTTTAAATTTGTTCAAGACAAGAACCTAGGGCTTGGTTTGAGAGGCTTACTAAACTTTGGTAGCTTTGGTTTTCAGTCCAGCTAATGCAACCCTTCTTTGTTTGTGACTTTATTCACTCTCACCTTGTCTATGTGGATGATATCATAGTGACTGGCAGCTCATTCTCTTAGATCCAACAAATGATTACTATCTCAATGCAGTGTTTGCACTCAAACAATTGGGAAATCAAGATTATTTTCTTGGCATTGAGGTTAAATTAAACACCTTTTAGATGTTCCTTATTATTCTCTCACGGATCATATACGACACTTCTTAGAGAAGCCAAAATGAGTGATGCTAAAGGGATATCTACTCCTGTGGTTGGTGGTTGTAAATTGTCGAAATATGGAAGTGATTACATGTCTGATCCACACTTGTATGGATCCGTAGTTGGTGCCTTGCAGTATGTCACAATTACTCGTCCAGATATCTGTTTTAGTGTAAATAAAGTATGTCAATTTGTATCTCAGCCATTAGAGGAATAATGAAAGGTGGTCAAAAGAATATTAAGGTATCTAAGGGTACTCTAACTTAAGGACTACTATTGAAGCCTGCTACACCTAATCAGTCATCATCTCTTGAGGTGTTTTGCGAAGCAGATTGGCCATCAGACCAGATGATCGCAGATCAATGTCTGGCTCTTGCACATTTTTGGGCCCTACCTCAATATCTTGGTGGTCCAAGAAGCAGCCATTGGTAGCTAGGTCAAATATTGAAGCAACGTATAGGAGTATGGCCAACATGGCAGCTGAGGTACTTGGATTCAGTCTTTGTTAAAGGAAACATAAAGTACCCATAACAACTCCAGTGGTCTACTGTGACAACCTCAGCACAGTGTCTCACTCTCACAATCCAGACTTGCTGCCGCTCATATTCCAGCTCAAGACCAATATGCTGATATGCTTACTAAAGCATTGTCTAATACTAGGTTTTGTGCATTGAGAGACAAACTGAGAGGTGGATCAATTTGCAGTTACAAACCCGCCAAGTTTACCAGGGAAGTGTCAGAGCATGTTAGCTTAGCAGCTTAGTGACATGCCAGCAGTCTTGTAGTGGACAGAGCTTTTAAAAGTAACAGTAAGCATTCTGTTAGTAGCAGTTAGGTCTGTTAGGTGGTCATATTTAAGTCTGTTAGATCAGACTATAAATATGTAAAAGCTTCTACAGCATTCAATCAGTCAAATCAGAATTCAGAACCAATTTTCTCCTGTCTCTCTCTCTTTTCTCTCTACTTTCCTTCTCTTTCTGTTGCAATCTCTAAAGAATCTATTAAATGCAGATGTCAGTATACCATATACTTCAGCAATGTGAACATGTAACGTTACCATGAAAGATCTGGTGCAAACTTCTCAGCAAGAATAGCTGCTTTCAGTGACAATTCCTCACGCATTGCATATTCTGCTGTGCTGAGATACTACAAAACAGTTGAAATTGCAAAGTATGATTTGTAGTTCACCTGCAACAGTTGGTTCTTATTACTGTTTTTATTTACTTATTTGTTGGTGGGGAGGGGGAGGATTTACAACTAGATTCCCAAAATCAAAAGCATTACGCTGGATCTAGTTTCATACCTGCAATAGTTCTTCAACTATATCCTTTGCGTTTGAAACATCACACATGCTATAAAGCAAATCTAGAGCACGTCTCCGAATACTGAGCATAAACCGATGCCAGTTAGAAATACAAGAATCCCTCAATCAACAAGCGAATTGCAACAATATTACATTATGTTCAATTTGGTTTAAACAAGTTTAGCAAGTATGAGTATCTGATGTTGTCTTCCAAGGAAAAAGGTACACAAATGTGTTTGCTAACCAACAAAACGTTAAAATCAACAGTTCAATTTGTTAAAAGGAAGATGGTAGAACAATGTTAGTCAACCCAAATATTATATTTCATAACAGGCCCCTAAGCTAACAGAAGGTAGAAAACTTCAACAGTAATTACTAATCCTTGTTTGAACAGCAATTGATAACATCTAGACTTCTATGTAATGACTTGTGAACTTAAATGAAAGGGCATCTATCCCTTTATAATTAAACAACTTAAACATACAAGTATAATTATGTTGAATAAGTCAATAGAATCTATGCAGGCTGGAGTTGGCACACAAAAAAAATACAATCAGTCATGGCATATAATGGAGTAATGATTTCAGCATAGAGGACAGCACACATTACCTGATGTCAGGATCCTTCAATGAAGTAATAATTTGAGACTGATGCCTTTTAATAATATCTTGCACATCTGTAATCATAAACATTCTAGTCATATTTTCCTGCAACGCAATAGCATATATGTTATGAACCCTGACATTGCATTTTGGCAGCAAATTTTAGCCTTCTAACCTATGATACAATGAGATCTACTGCATAATATTTCTAATTGGATCATGCAACCCCCCTTGGACCGTCCCCCCAAAAAAAAGACAAGACAAGACAAGAAGAACAGAAATAAGGGTAAATCAACAGTGTGCCCACATCTTACCAAGCCAAGATATCGAATGTTTGGCTCACGAACGGCAATAAATTTTCCAAGAAGAGCGACGCATTGAGACATCATCTCTTTGTCAGCATCAAGATGCATCACCTGAAAAGCTCAATTAGAATAGAGAATATACCAAAAACACCTCAATGTGAGTAGAAATCCCCTATGACTTAAAATATGGAGAAAAAAGGGAAGAACTTACACCTCCAAATGTACTGTATATTTTACCTAAATGTATTGTACATATCCCTAAATAAGAGTTATCTATGTGTCACGAGTAGTAGATTGACAGGCAAAATTACCCACCAAATGCATACACAGTGCTACATGCTTGTGGATACAGACAGCCACGCTAAATTTGGAAGGGGGTAGGGAGGGAACTGAAAATACTAAGAAATGACATTTCATCCCTCCAATTGTCTCTTAGGCATTGGTTATTGACTTATTATTTATCTTTATGAGTAAAGAATGGCATAGATGAAAATCCCACATCTATATGCAGGCACTTCTATCTCTCATAGTACATACATTATTTAAGCCACATTAAGCCACAGGGTAATGTTTATGGATAAGTTCACAACTGCATCAATTAAAGCAGCTAAGTAGCAAAATGACATCAATCATGAATTATGTGGCTGTCTGGGCCAGGTATAATATCTGGGGAAGATTTACTTTGACCAATAAATTCATAATCAAGGATTAGCATTTGCAGAGTCATCTATAATGAGATTGTAAAGTATGACGAAATTGTTTTTGTTGTTTTAAATATAAAGTAGCAGGCAGTGAACATACCAGAGCAAGGCCTTCAAAAAGAACAGCATGCGATGCATTATTTTTGTTCACATTTTTCACAACATCAGTGCCCATCAGTATCCTTTGTAAGACCTGAAATGATTATTCAAGGCTCACTAAAAACCATTACTCAAATAAAAATATTTGTATGTGTTATTGAGATACGATAAACCACAAACACAAACCTCAAACAATGATCTTCTGGTATTTGGATCTTCAACAGTAGGAAAATACTGAAGAGCCCTCATTGTTTTGACCTAAATTTAGCAAAAAACTGGTAAGCATTGAAGTGAACTTTCTGAAAAAGATTAAAACATTTCCAAATGGCAAAAGGATAACCACAAGTTGAAATAAATATTACATTTCCATTAAAATCACTTAATGCATCAGTCTATTAATTAAACTTTGAAGTACTCTCAAGTCCCACCCTCCAAAAGATTACTCAGTATCAACATTATACCAAAAATCCAAAATATATTACTAACACTGCTTTACAAGTTCAGCACAAAGCCAAGTTCTTTCAGAGACATAAAATATCAGATAGCTTACCTTCACATCTCAAGAATGAACCACCAAACTATGCAAAGTTGATAAGCATCATTAAAAAAGGGAAATTTTACTGAAATAAGGGACCTATACTCTTAGTTTTCATTAATAAGCAAGCTGCAAGGACAGAACCCAAAAAATCTCCCTAAAACAAAAGCCAACATAGAAATATTTTGGGTGAAGAGTAACAAACCTGAAGCCAGGGAGATGGGATACCGTAGTAAGTGTATTCTTGTGGAATTTCCTGGTTCCTACCAAGGCGCTCTAAAATTTTGACACACTTTGGAAGACAACTCCAATATGCCTCATAATTGTTTGACACTAACGCAACAAGAAGACTCATAGAAGATGTCAAAACACCAAGGTCTCGTTCATCCAAAAGTTGTGCCATCTGATCTGCCCTGAGAAATATGCATGGGACTAGTAAGATACATTTGAAGAAAAGCATTAACAGTAAACAACATATTACCATTAAAGTGACATTCAAAATTACCAGCCATCTACATTAACAACATCAGGATTTTTCCTGTATAATCGCAACAAGCACAAAGCAGCTTTTTTTCTCACAAGTGGTCTGTAGCTGCTAGATATCTAGATCAGAAAATGTAGTCAACATCAATTATTTTCCAATCATGGCACCTGTTTAACAATAATGCATAGCTTCTTACCAGCAACTTCTGTACATCAGGTGCTAAGGACTCAGAAAATTCTCTCCCACCAATATTCCCAACCTATAGAATAAAAGACATAATATAGTGGCAGTGACTAAAAAAGAAAAGGTAATAGAGTTATTAATGAATAAATTAAGGTCATCAAACAGGCATAGCTCCAGTGCTCCACTAAATGCTTCTAAGTTCTCTTCCAATATTAGAATGCCTTTATTGAAATTAAAAAAAAAAAAAAGTAACACAATCAGTCATTAAAATTTTCATTTTCACATCATACAATAAGAACAGGGAACCATATATTAAGTGTTCACTAATTGGAGTCCAGAGAGCTATAAGGTCTCACACAGATCCTAAGTCCAAGCAGTTGATAAAAATAATTTAAATATGTTTAACCAATAGTGTGCTACTCAGAATCAAATAGGTGAAAAAGGAGAGGAAGTTTACTATATGTACTTACTTAGAGAAAATCATTGTAGAAGGACCTCAACTTTGTTTAGATTACCAATTAAGCACTTCAATTTTAATAATATTTATCATTAAAAAAATTGACATATATGCCATGTGCTTTATTCACATTATAAATTATTTCTTTTTATTAAGTTGGCTGTTTTGTCTTTTCAAAATTTCAATTATATTTTAATAAAGTTGAGGTCCTTAATTGGTAACAATAGAAGTCTTAGTCCCTTAGTTTATCACAAAAAATTTAGGTCCTCAAACAGTACTTCGCTAACCCTTAAGTAAGGTCATTTAGGGTGATTTTGGAAGGGTTTATGGAAATAGTTTATGATCTTCATATAAGCTCATTTTAGCTTACTGGAATAAGCTTGTCAAAGAAACTTATGAAAATAAGTTGCTTTTAGCTTATTTAAAAAAAACTTATCGAATAAGCACTTAATTAAGTTGTTTAACCAAACACACCCTTAATCTAATTAAAGTAAGTACTTGCATGGGGTTTTCTTGACAATTTTCCATCAGCAAAGACTTATTTTCTGATAAAAAATAATAATTAGCAAGACATATCAGCTTTTTGTATGGGCCCATTTGTTATTGATTAAAAAATAAGTGATTTTGACATTCAATAATTTAGAGATTATTTTTTACAGATTTCAAAGAAAAGCAGAAGTTATTTTGTGTTTATTTACAATCATAAAAATTATTTTTTTCCAAAAGCTAATGAAAGTAGTTTTTCATTTTAACCCTAAAAATTATTTTTTCCCCTGTTTTTCATTATTTTTAAAAGCAAAAACAAACAGACTAAAAGTTTAAAAAAATGATTATTTAGTTAAAAAATGATTTTTTTTAACAAAATAAGCAATAACAAATGCATTCAAAATCTCCGGAGTGTGACCCTTAAACTCACAAATGTTGGGACCATATCAGCCAAAAAGAAAAGGAACCATACAGTGTGGAAATTTGTGAGTTTAAAAAAGCATAAATTCATTGCACGTCCAAGTTCTCGTGTAAAAGTTTTTAATGTTAGATGCAACAACAAAGGATGGTATACAAAGAGAAAATTCTCCTTTTTCTAGGGCTTCTCATTTATACTTAGAGAAACACATTAGTACAATTAATAAATGATTTAACATGAATTAGAGAGCAGGCCTCAGAAAAGGTTGACAGTTGTTCATTACCATACCATGGTCAATGCTAGGCACTGGAACGTTTCATTGCGACCAACAATATCATTGCGCACAGCATTTATTGCCAATCTCAGAAAGTCATGGTTTTCATTGAGTAAACATGATGTCACGATGTACCCAACCTGAAATCAGTTATTGCAAAATTAGAATTCCTTCTTCACCCCCAATATAATTTCTCTGCTAGGTAAACATTTTAATGAACTGAAATGGCACCTCACCAGAATAGGAGGCAAAAATGACGACAACCAAGTTGTTTTAGAAAGGTGTTATAAAAAAGATAAATAAGTACCTGCTTTTCCGGATACTTTGGAGCAGATATTAGAGAAACAGCTTCCATGTGACCAAAATCCACATCATATCCAAGCATATATATGTAAAGCATTTTCCAAACATATTTCTTTTTCTCATATGGTGTCAAGCCCTAAACATCGAAGGGTAAAATTATCACACAGGCATTGCGAACATATTTAAGTTGTTTTGATTAACATCAAGCAGCAACAAAAAATGAGTAATAGATAAGCAGATTTTTTTTTTTTTAATTTGCTACCCAAAAATTAAAGCATATAAGAAAAGGAGCAACTTTAATTGCAAATGCTAAAAGTTCAAAAGTTGTCAGTAATGCTTAATAGTTTCCCTCATCACTGTGTGTGGATAGCCCCAAAATAAGCAAAACAAAAGGATTTATCAGTCACCAATCAGAATAACAAATGTGAGAAACTCCCTTTTCCAAACTAAAGGAGCACAATAACCAAGATATAGAGGATACAATGACATAATGAAACCAACTTGGACACTGTAAAATATCTGTGTTGATATGGTTGCCTTATTTTGTACATAAGTCAGAATCGATTAGAGTTTACTGTGTAATGTGTGCATCTGTTTGTAGCTGATTAGCTCTTTGCTGAGTCGGCAGAGTTAGTTACTGTTCTCATGCTATATATAACATGCTTGTACTTAATGTCTTAATCTAGACAGATTATTGAATACAATAATCTGATTGGTTTTGTGGTGCTGGAAAGAGTAGCGCTCAATTCTCAGATTGGTATATAAACCCCTTGGAGTGTGTTAAAAAAATGTAGGCAGTTTAATCTTGGATGTTTTGCTGGTGCAGCGGCAGTTTCTGGTGCTGTGATCTGTGTCCCTAAGCTGTCTGGTCTACTGCAGTGCTATGGGATTTTTGGGGGTCCTGTTCCTATTACTTTTGAGAATTTACTCTAAGCTTTGGCGGGGTAAGGCGGTGTGGGGGATGGTGCATATGCTCTTGGATTCTTGAATGTTTTTATTGCATCTGCGGTGAGTTATGTGAGGCTTTATGTTGGTGCCAATGCTGCTGTTGGGTTTTAAGTCATCACCACTGGACTTTCTTTTTGGGGATTAAATACCATTGGGGTTTTAGTGTGACAGCAGCTGTTATGTAACTAGAGACGAGTTTAGAATTTTTTTTGGGTATACTGGATGTATATAGTTGCCTGGTGGCTACATTTTGGGGCTCTGTAAACGGGTTGGAGCACTTCTAGTACTCCCTATAATATACTTTTGATTTATCAAAAAAAAAAAAAAATTATTGAATACAAGTTCATTTCAGATTCAGAACCTAATACTCCTAAAGAAGCCCCATCTGTTCCTCATTGGAAAGAGGCTATGCAGCATGAGTATGATGCTGCCTTGATGGCCAATCATACCTGGACCCTGGTTGATCTACCACCCAATAGGCAGGTAATTTGCTGCAAATGGGTCTTCAAAGTTAAGGAGAATCCATATGGTATTATTAACAAATACAAGTCACATTTGGTTGCTAAAGAGTTCCATCAACAATTTGGTTATGACTACACTGAGACTTTCTCTCCTGTAGTTAAACCAATCACAGTTCGGATTGTGTTAACATTGGCCATTACTCATGGTTGGCAAATCTAGTGGCTGGACGTCAATAATACTTTTCTAAATGGGTTACTTGAAGAGGAGGTTGTTCATTAGTCTTTGTAAGCTAATAAGGCCATCTGTGGACTGAAACAAGCTTCGAGGACATGGTTCGAGAGGTTGACCAAGACTCTACAACAGTTTGGCTTCAAAACAAGTAGATGTGATCGGGTTCGAGCCAAAAATACCCAACCCATAAAAAATCGATGAGATTAAAATATGGCCCATTTCCGTTCGTTTGGACCAGCAGGTTGGTCGAGTGACGGGTTAGATCGGGTTGTGAATAAAATAAAGTAAAATGAAATTTATCTATTTCAATTCAAATTACTTAATAAAAGAATGTAAAAAACTACAATGAAAGATGATTTCATGTCCACATTGTTCTACCGCTCACTGTTAAGGCTCACGAGAACAATATACGAGTGAATGTACATTAAGCCATGATTGTTTACAAACGACCAAAACAAACAAATGAACTTAATCTTACATACATATCAACAAACTAATACTAATAGTGAAAAAGAAAGATCAGTGCCATCTTCCAGGCCATAACAGTTTGAATCTGACTCAGAGAAAGGTGAAGGCATTAATAGTGTTTAAAACAAAAATGAATAAATAAATGAAGTTGTGATGTGACTAGAAACGTAATAATGGAATAAATTATTATAGATATCTGAAGTCAATTCCTCAGCGAAGCATTACATCTCGGGGGAAAATGTTAATTTATCAGTGCAAAGCTTCCAATTCATTCTCTGCCACGGTATGGTTACTCGAAGTTAACCCTAACTATCACTAGTTGCAATGTATTTAATTGAATACGGTGAAACTAAAAGCATTGACCTTCTAGTATAAGGAGAAGAAGACTATGTTCGAGGCTACACCACAAAAATACTTCAATCAGAATTTTAAAGAACCAGTTTCCAGTTATGAGCTCACTCACCGAACAGTTATTAGCAGTCAAAACTCAAACCAAGTAAATTATTAATAACCAAGCACGAACTATTAAATAATTCATGCTTGCGATTCTATATTAGCTTGAATTAACTAATATAATTCATGACTTTTCAGGAAATAGTCACTACTTTCTATTCATTTAACATATTATCAAAACATACTATCTTCATCAATTTTGAGCATTAATAACAAATGAACAAAAATCATAAACTCCAAACTCCAAAAGCATGTTGCTATTTCAAGGAAATTGATTGAGAGTGATGATGAAAGTGAAACCCTAACCTTCTCGTTTTTGAAGCGGGTTCGAATGTTGCCGAGCTCCTTGTCGACGCGAAGTGTCTCCTGTTCTTTGTTCTGGCAATTGCGGACGTCGCTGATGAACACCGACAGACCTCTCATTCCCGACAAAGCCATCCCCGTCTAGATCCGCCGTGAGGGAGCGGTTGCCACCGTTGGCGATCGCCGAATTCGTAGATCCTCCGGCGAAAGATGGATCCAACAACAGAATCCGTGTTAAACACGATTCAGGTTCAGCTCCTTCCAAATCATGAAGGAAAATGCGCATGCGCAGAGAGAATCTAGAGTGAGAGAGAGAAAGAAGGAGAGAAGAAATTGAAAATGCCGTACCACAGTGGCGGAAGAACGACTTGTATTTACCAATTACCATTGCAATAAGGTTGGTGATTTCGCATCATTGTCATTATTCACCTACCAAATACTTTTCAGTTTTTTCTTTCTTCTTTGGACTGTCCTGTCCTGTAGTAATTCCAAGTAATGATTTAATTAATTTTTCATATGCTTTTTATGTTTCTCCTGTTTCTTTTAAGTAATGTTATTATTATTATTCGTACACATATTTTTTTATTATCTAATTCTAATTACTTTTATTATTTCACTTCTATATATAATAGTCTTATCTAACTCATGTAAAATTAAAAATTAATGTAAAACAATCATTTATCTTTTTGGGAAATATGCATCAATGCATATTAGGTCATGTACGGTTCAGTCCCTAACATTTTTAAAGGTACATTTAAAACCCTAACATTTCTGTTAAAGTGGGACAGAATTAGTAACGTGCCAGAAAAACCTACTGAATGAAAGGGCAAATTGACCAAATTGGTGTCATTTTAGAAACTATTTACCAGTTTAGGATCCTTTTGAAACTATTTATCAAGGGGGGGTCGTTTTTGCCACATGGCAAAAATATTTTTTTTTTTTCTGACATAGGGAAGGCGCCACTTGGACTGGCGCCTCCCACTTAAAAAAAAAAAGTCAAAGGCGCCACTGCCAGTGGCGCCTCGTTTAAAAAAAAAAAAAAAAAAAAAAAGTGTAAGGCGCCACTGCTTGCATCCCCTCCCCCCAATCTGTTTGAGTACTGTAGCGCTACAGTAGTTTTTTTTTTTTTTTTTTTACAAATTTGTCTCTTTTTAAAATAAATAAATATTTTTAAATACTAACATTTTTTGTTAACCCGTTAACCATATAATGAACTAAATTAACCAAATATTTGCACGTGATTAACCATATAACAGAATACACTGAATTAACCAACCATTTTCAAAGGATTAACCACATGTTTCGGTTTTAAAAAAAGTCGAAATTTGTCCAAAAAAACCCATTAACCATATAATAAACTGAATTAACCAGATATTTGCACGTAATTAAACAAAAATATTAGTATTCAAAATATTAATTCAGTGTATTCTGTGGTTAATCGGTAACTCTGATGCTTCAACCATTCTATATGGTTAATCACGTGCAAATATTTGGTTAATCACATGCAAATTTCTGGTTAATTCAGTTTATTATATGGTTAATGGGTCTTTTTTTTTGGGACAAATTTCGACTTTTTTTAAAACAAAAACACGTGGTTAATCCTTTGAAAATGGTTGGTTAATTCAGTGTATTCTGTGGTTAATCGGTAACTCTGATGCTTCAACCATTTTATATGGTTAATCACGTGCAAATATTTGGTTAATTTAGTTCATTATATGGTTAATGGGTTAACAAAAAATGTTAGTATTTAAAAAAACAAATTTTTTTTTTATAAAAAAAGTCAAAATTTGTATAAATAAAAAAAAACTCCACTGTAGCGCTACAGTACCCACACGACTCAAATGAAATTTATTATATGGTTAATGGGTTTTTTTGGACAAATTTCGACTTTTTTTTAAAATCGAAACACGTGGTTAATCCTTTGAAAATGGTTGGTTAATTCAGTGTATTCTGTTATATGGTTAATCACGTGCAAATATTTGATTAATTTAGTTCATTATATGGTTAATGGGTTAACAAAAAATGTTAGTATTTAAAAATATATATATATATTTTTTAAAAGAGACAAATTTGTAAAAAAATAAAAATACTGTAGCGCTACAGTACGTACTGTACTGTAGTGCTACAGTACTCAAACAGATTGGGGGGAGGGGAGGCGGCGCCTTACACCTTTTTTTTTTTTTTTTTTTTTAATGAGGCGCCACTGCCAGTGGCGCCTTTGACTTTTTTTTTTTAAGTGGGAGGCGCCAGTCCAAGTGGCGCCTTCCCTATGTCAGAAAAAAAATATATATTTTTTGCCATGTGGCAAAAATGACCCCCTTAGTAAATAGTTTTAAAAGGACCCTAAACTGGTAAATAGTTTCTAAAATGACACCAGTTTGGTCAATTTGCGGAATGAAACACGTTGACCCCAAATTTCCGTCCTAATATTAACTTAACTTCACTGTGTCGATCAACCCAATGTTAGTCCGAATCTCTGTCTATTATTGGGTGCTGCCATTGAAACTGGCTGAGTTAGTGAAGTATGTCGTAACTACACTTTGAGTCACAGCTTTGAGACAAACTAACATCCGATTTTTCAGCATAAAAAAAACAAAACAATGCTTTATTATCAGAAAAGATAGTGACCCAAACAGCAGAACCGAACCCAGAACATGAACGCCGAATTGAGCTTAATCAACGAAGAAAACAGTGAAGAAGATTTTGTAAGACCCAAAATATTAGAAAAAGGGATCTAAGCGTCGCCTGAGAGATTCGAACTCTCGCGGGGAAACCCCATGTACTTAGCAGGCACACGCCTTAACCACTCGGCCAAAGCGACGCTGATGGTAGCTTATTGAAACTAGTATTATTAATTATTAATTCCTCATGGCAGAAGAAACAATTTTTTTTTCCGGTTCCCGGCACCAGCAGAGATGGAGCGAGACTTAAATGATGGCGGGAGTCGGGCCAAATATAAAAAATAAAGTTCATCCAAGAAATATATGTATCAAATTTTATATAAAATATTCATAATTATATATTTCAAAATTTTAATTACATTAGTAATCTATCAAAACATAGAATACCTCTTTCACACAAGATCCTAAGATACTCACTTTAACAGAAAAACATGTATTGTCTAAGGTTTCCATAAGAAAAATAGGAAGAAATGCTATAGGGAGATTTATTAGGAAGGTACACTAATGTTATTACTACACTTAAACGCATGTATATACACGTTTCTTGCATTTGTTTTTCTTTTCAAAATAAAAGAGAAAAATGATAGAAAATAAAGTTATTTATTTTTTCCAAAAATAATAAATGTAAAAGATAAGTGTACGAGTTTAGAAATAGCAATAACATGATTAAAATAAAAATAAAGTATATGTAAAAGCACGTATAGGTGTAACTAATGCTGTATATTGAATAATTGATATGGTAGGGACATGACTGATATTGACTATTGGATTATATGTAAAAGCATGTTAAAAAAGCTGGTAGGGGCCCAAGCCATGTTAGGCTTCACTTAGATACATCACTGTTTTTTAGGATATCCTCCACACACAACTGCGGAGACTAATATAGAAACATCCTATATTTTGTTTCACAACACAATATTTCCATTAAATTATAAGGAAGGTTTAAGGAGGACATTTTAACTCTTTTTTTTTTTTAGAGGACATTTTAAACTCTGATGACTATTTGTGTATATAAAATAAATGCAAGGATGAAGTATTTTACTCCAAATTGCCGACCCTAGGAAAAGTAAAAACATTATAGTCATATGCATGCCAACATGCATAATATATCTGTCTTTAAACAAAATACAAAACTGAGCTGTTTAACTCATGACATGATTGCCTCAAAAAAAAAAAACTTATGACATGATCACAGCCAAATGTAATGCATCATTGCACTACTACACAGTACACAGATAAATATGTCAAGATTTTGGATGTCATTAATAATATGCATTTTTTTAAGATATATGAATACGATTATGACAACGCATCGCCCAAACAAAAGCTACCCAAGCAGAGATTAGTTTCATCTTTTGTGCGCTTGAGAGATGTGAGGACCTTTTGTGAGAGAACAAAAATAGATGAAATTCAAGCATAATAGTAGTTGTTAACCGTTGGTCCAAGATATTTGCTCATTTTCCT
The DNA here is from genome assembly GCA_035048595.1 of Echinosophora koreensis. Lineage (NCBI taxonomy): Eukaryota > Viridiplantae > Streptophyta > Magnoliopsida > Fabales > Fabaceae > Echinosophora > Echinosophora koreensis. The sequence goes on along the minus strand of JAPCYP010000424.1, from coordinate 31,465 downwards.
CCCTTTTCCCAACAAATGATCGAGGTTCTTTTTCCTGTGGACTAGAGAATTCTTTTTCTCATCTCATATTCCCATAATTTTAGTATCAATTTGTCCAATTTTCAATAACCAAACATCAGCATACAATGGTTCAGTAATTCCAAATATTGAAGATGAATACATTCATACAATTTATTAAGCAAAATTTTTTAGGTGCACTTTTTAGCTAGTTCGGTTGTGATGAATAAGGAAAGAAAGGAAATGGAAATAGATGGTTGAGGCGTGAAAGAGGAAAAGAGAGAAATACGTGATAGAACACAAATCAAAATCTCTCTCCTCTTATGAGAAGATGGAAAGAGAGATAGTCATACATGTGAAATATCGAATTTAATCTTTCATTTACCGACCCTCTCATCTAACAAGAACATAATTGTCTATTCAATAAAAAATTCATCTTTCTTTCAACTTTCCATCGCATTACCAAACAATCCTTAAATTCCATTCGTTTTCTCATCACTCTCTTTTTAGCTACATTCTTTCTTTCTATCTCCTTTCTTTCCATTTTCTTTCTCAAACCAAACAAGGCATAAGGAACAAAACCTCAAAACAAAATCCTGTCCTTCAACCTCCTTAGAATTATATACGTATCATAAAAATAAAACAGACAAGTTATTGTTAGTGTGAGAAACAAAATTTAATAAACTGCTGTAACATGTACACGTATAGTTCTAGAGAGGATACAGAACTTCAACTATAAATATCAGTAGCACATTTATGAACTAAAACATTATATGCATCGTGCTAAACTTTCATTGTAAATTTCATGGGACTCACAGTTTGTGAGTTCCAATCTTTGTACATCAGCCTTACATCTTCAGCTGAAGAACTTACATCATTGTTTCTCCGATAACAAAAATGACCTTTCATAAATAGGGAACTGAAAAAAATCTTCCACGGTCAAGAACTTAAAATCTAAATGGATAAAAACAGGAGCATTCCGCATACAACAATAGAAGGAAAACATCCTACTAAAATTTGTGGCTCCCTGTCAAATTTCTCTATGAAAATTGAAAAGTGTACAAAGTACAACCAACTTTTTCTTTTGACAGCGAAGTACAACCAACTTTAACACAAGGGAAAGAAATGGAAAATGTCCAGACCTGTAAACTTGGTTTGTGGAATTTTAAAAGAAAAGGATTAAGAAACATTTTCCTTTCCCTTTCCCTCGTACAAAAATTTTAAAATCACACAACAATGCTATGTATGTATGTATGTAAACAAGAACCCTGATTTCTTTATATTACTTAAACCAAAGAAAAATTCTTCTGTGTCCAGACTGATGTGATCGACCTGAGTGCTCGATTGATGCTCTTGGTGGGAGTCCAGTTCGATCAACGGATTCTGGTTGAGCATCCGAAGATTGTGGAACAAGCTTACAGCAATTTCCTGGCAACTAATCGAGGAGAACTAAGGGAACTATGAGATTTGGTCATACTTTTCATTTCTTGCTTTATTTTACTAAACTCTTCTTCAAGTTCTCCAACTCTAGACCTCATTCTTTCCATATCCACCTTCAAAACTGATTTTCACGCACTACGGTCACCCATCCATCCCTTTGTACAATTTCGCCTGCCGTGTCACCTGGGCAGTTAAAGGAGCTGCAGGGGCAATTTCACTGTCCAATGCATTGAAACATCCAGCTATTGCTGTTCTCAACTGCAACTGTTCAAGAACAACACTTGAAGAACAACTCTGAGGGGCAACCTATCATTTTGGGATGCATGAGTACAAGCATGGATTGAGAGTTTTTGGTAATCAATTATGCCGCATAGATCTTCCTTCTCTTATCTGAGAGCCAAGGATGTGCCTGCACAATACCATAAGCAGTCATCAAACAATCCATTACCACAATTAAGCCTTTATTAAAGTGCAGCTCAACCCACAAAGGGTGGGTCGAAGTAGCAAGCAACCTCGACCACTAGGATGACGACACAAGTTCAAATCCAAGGGAAGACTATTGCGAGGAAATCGCATAACCCTCGTTCTCCCACAGTGGAACAGGGATTAGTCCCAGGAGCGTTTGAATGAGTTGAACCTGTAGGGATATTTTGTGATCTCGCCAAAAAAAAGTGCAGCTGAAGAAAATCAAACCTTGAAATATATGTCTAGTGCCCTGTAAAGTTCCATCATGCAACGATCTCGATGACCTCGGGGAGGGCCTCCGCAAGAGAGTGTATCTTTTTGGGTTTCAAATTTACGTCAGAAGCAATTTCTGCAATATAGCTATCTATCAATTTTGCAACTTTCCTTAAAGATTCAGATGATGGTGATGCTTGCAGATCAAGCGATGAAGGAGAAAAGGCAGGTATACTTGATTCTGAAGACATAAAATGATGGGACAATCCGTTCAATACAGTCTGTGTTATATAGTGTATCAGTATCTGAATAATTAGGAATCAGAAGACTATCTAAAGTTGCCCAGTTCCAATTGCATCCCTATTCTCCTCTCTAAAGAATCCTTGCACGTTTGATTCACATTCAATATCAAAGCCACACGAACAAGTCCCAGTAGGAAACGGCAAAGGATTTTCCCTTCTTTTCAGGAAGAAGTTTCTCAATGCTTTCCAACAGAACCCTCTGATCAACAGCAGCAGGTGTCAAGCTGAAACTTGCAACTGTTCTAGTTTTGCTACCTTGTCCACCCTGCCACCGATCCAGACCTGGTAAGTACTTTCTACAATAGTGCATTATGGCACCTGCCAGTTTCTCAGGTCTTATACCTCTTACTTGCATTGTCTTAATAAGTCTCTCAAACAAACTCACACTCAGATATGAGATGTCTTCATACCACCAGTCAGACTCTGAGCTCTGAATTCTTGCACCAGTATTTATACCATTCCATAGAATGCTTCCACCAGGGCTCTGTAAACTCCCATACATCATCATGGGCCATCCAAACAAACTTGGATCTGTACAAACCATCATAGATAGAGCACTCAAACACTTGCCCACTAAATGAAGCTTTTCAGCCCTTGATAGAACAGGCTCAGAACTTGGAGAGCCAAAATACAATCTTTCCAGTTGTGTAGTATATTTTTATGGAAAAAGCTCTCTGATTTTGACAACAAGTTATCTTCTCCAAATTCATCTGTCATTTCAAGATAGTCTGCAGCCACAGTAGACCGATACTACATTTCTGGCTGTTAGTTCTACACGAAACCCATAACAGAAATTGGCCACAACTAAGAAAGTATCAGGACCACCAGGGAATTCTTCCAGCACCATACACAGAGTTTTCCCATAGGTATTCTTGGACTCTTCATGTGCTCGAGCAATTTTTTCCACATTTTGTTACTAGAGGGAACTACATTGCCATAGAATATCTACTCAAACTACAGTGCAACAGTACAACTTGTAATTTTTCATATCAAAGACATTTTGAAGTATGACTACCATAAAACTAGACCTTGTATTATCCTAGATCTCTGCAATTTATACATAGAACCAGGAATAAAATACCAAAAAAAAAAAAAACTGGTTGCCATGTCAACTTTGTCCAATATCTTAAAACATATACTCCTATCTCTTCATTCTAATGGAGGGCCTGACATATCATTTAATTAATAGTGCTTTAAGTTATTGTGTTTTGGTTAGCATTGATAGACGGCACATTTGGAAAAGTAGACAAATTTTTAACTTCACTGACTGGACAGTTTGATCTGTATTAGCATTAGCAATCTATACCTGACTAGACCCTTTAATAATACCAATGATCTGAAAATCAATTCATTGAGGATAGATTTTGTCCAAGCTCTTTTCAACTTAAGCTACCAGTATTCCAATATTAAAGCCTATAAAATAAACCAAAATAGGCTTAGGCCACCTTTGAGAACCATACAAGCAAGTTCCAGAGCAGGAAGATTAAGAAGGTTACTGATAAACTGGTATTACTGTACTAAACTCCAAGATATACACATAAAAATATTGTAAAAGGTGTGATCATTGCAACAGGCTCTATCTCTAGTACGAGTCTTATTCAACCCCTTTATTTAAGGGGGTTATAAGGTTGGCTTAGTAGTTGGGGTGGGAGAGTTATAGTTAAAGAGTGGAGTGATAAGGAGGTTGAGGGTTCAAACCCCACCCACTAGTGACACGTTTTGGTTCCACGTTTGTTTATGTGGAATCACGTTACTGGTGGCAAATTTGTAATTTAATTCACAAAAAACGCAGAAGCTACAATATACCTGCTTCAAGATTTTCACATCCACGTCCATTCTTACTTGCAACCGAACACATGCTAACAAAATATTAATAATAACACTAACATTATTTGCCTATAAAAAAACTCTATTTAAAAAATAGAACAAAGTAACAGCAAAAGCATAAGCCATCCATCAGAACAGAACTATAAATCAGGATCGTGTTTAATTGGGTTGGATCAAATTTCAAATAAAACCACAATGAGCATGGGGAAAAATGAAGAAGAAGAAGGTCAATACAAATCCAAAAATAAAAATCTCAAACAGCTCATCTTTCCAGGCCCAACTTCCAATATGATAAGTTGCAGATATTCATGGCAGAGTGAATACACCTCATGCAGCAGCTCAAAAACCAGGTATATCTACCTACCTATACATTAGTGGAAGGAAGAAACACTTTTGAAAGGAAGCCATGTGTGCACGTACCTTATGAAGATGGAAAGTAACACCCCCGATGGAAACACTGATATCACTGGGAAGTTCAGCATTGCAAAACCTACCCAAAACCACAGAATTCACATCAAACACCTCATTTTCCACATATAAACAGAAAATGCATGTCAGAGAAACTAGCACAAGAAACAAGCTGCATAAGGAAACCAAAATACAAAATCCAAGCCCTGATTTGGATTCAAAACTATTGTGTAACCCAACTAGGCACTGAAAGGTCCTAAATTCATACAGCATAAGAATACAGCAGACATGAACTGAATTGAATTTGAACTTAAAAAATAAGAGCTTTGGAGAGAGGGAAATACCAATCATTGCCTTCTCTGCGAAACCCAGAAAGCTTCCCAGCAGGAGCCATGGTTTAAGGCAAGCAAAGACCCCCCTTTTCCTATCTCTTACTCTATCAACCCGAAACATTTTTTTTGGGCCAAAATCGTTCCCCCTTTAACTTAAATAACAAATAAAGGGAAGTAGAGAAAGCAAAAAGGGGAAAAATGAATGATGGGGGAGCAAGGAAGGAAGAAAGTAACAGCAAAAATGGAAGAAGACCCACTGAGTCAAACAAGGTCGTGTATAGAACAGTGGATCTTTACAGCTAAGAAAAAATAACCAAGTCTTTCCCTTAATTCAAACGAGAAACTCAAATCAAATGCTCCTACCCAATTAACAGTGTAACCCTCCCAAGTCCACCAAATAATGCCTCACCATCGCGACCATCAAAAAGAGCATGGACCATAGAAATAGTGCAATTAATAAATAAAATTCCAAACTTTACTTCTTCTTTTATTTTTAAAGACAAAATAAAATAAAGTGGTTTTGTACTGTGGAAGCAGAAAATGACGCACGGATCACGACGCAAAAGACGGTCGTGTAAAGTAAGGATCAAATTTATATAAGAAGCAATGTCCTGTTCTGTGTGTCTTGAGCAGAAGAAAGGGAAACAAAAGCTTAGTATAATACTACATCTAGAAACGTCTAAGCAACCTTGACCTCTCAACACAATGAGGCAAGTTTAAATTTCTGAAAAACATTTTCACTGCACAATTTTCATACTCTCACAGTCCAATAAATAAATATAAATATAGTAGAAGTAGAATGAATGAATGGACGACACAGGATGCCGGCTGAGAAGAACATTATTAACGAGGTTAGGCGGTGACAGCCTGACAGGTGATAGGGAGTGGAAATCATTTTTGTCCCCCTCCATGTCTCCTACTCCTACCTTCCTTCCTTCTCTTCCATTTAGTTAATATTATAAAATATAAAATAAATTGTATTTATACTTTTTGGTTTCATGGTTTGAGTATTTTGGAAGTTTCCAACTTGTAAAGGGATCGTGCCATTTGTTTGATTATTAATGTACTCGTTAGATGTGGAATGGAATGGGTGTTGACTGTTGATGATATCATGTGATTATTTATTTGATTAAATTGATTGATTGTAGGGTTTAAATTTTGATACATCATTAGTGTAAAAAAAAAAATTTCATTGTAAACTGATCATTAATAACCATATATGTGATTTTTAAGATTGTTATAATTCAGTAAAAAATAATAATTATAATAAGAGTCAAATATTTTTAATGACGTGATAATTATGATTAATCGACAATGTAAAAAATATTTTCACGGTAGTGCATACAAATAATTCAATGATTATATGTTGCTATTTGATGTTTACATATATATTATATAAAATTTCTTAATTCATTAAAATAATCCTCCTAAAGATATGTTTCAATTTTGGATAAGACTCCCTCAAAATGAATTTGAATGTAAAAGTCAACAAGCAAAATACATCTACCTGTAATTAACTAAATGAGTTAAGATCTCGCTACATTTTTATTAATTAAGTATAGATACACCCTTATATGCTTACTTTACAATTGAGCTCTTTTGAGTTTTCAACTTCAATGTATTATTCTTACACATCAAATCTTGACCTTCATATACACCTATGTGTAATCGTTACAAATAAGTTGAGTACTTTCATTAATTTGACAACCAGCCAAAACTTGTTATTAATTAATAATTTACACATAGTCAACAATTATACAAATATGTGAACCTCAACTGTAACGCATTGTTTGGAACCGCAGAAACACAAAGAAAGAAACTCATGCGATAGAAAACACACATTTTGAGAAGCCTTCCACCGTTTGGTTGCACTATACTGTAGAGAGAAGAGGAAAAAAAAGGTGGGTTATTTTTTTCATCCCAATTCGGGGAGAAAACTGGATATGCACGTAGATCAAGGCATAATGACGTGTACAGGAGCTTTGTTTGCTGTGAAAAGACCAAAAACATTTATTTTTATTTTTTTTTTAAATTATTATATGGGATATTTATGTCATTTTACAAACATATTTTTTCTTTCCTCTTCCCTTCTATCCACTTTCTACCCAACCAAACAAGTAGAGAGAATAGTTTCAGTTTTTCTTTCCTTTTATTTTCTCTCCAACCAAACAACTAAACAATCCTTCCCTTTTCCACTCTTTTTCTTTTCTTCTCCTTTCTTTGCTCCCACTTTCTTTCCTACAACCAAACAAAGTGTAAGAGAAACATTTCTTTCACGCTGCAATTCAGCTGGTAAAAGGCAAAAGAATAGTAAGATTTAATCCTCCTAATTTTTCTTCATCCTAAATTTTCTCCCTCTTTTCTAGACCCCATCAGAAGGTTATCTACAAGTTTTATTATGCAATTGCAACCTCTTTGCCTTAACCCATAAAATATGCCTTAGGCCTTACATTAAAGAAAGCATTTGCTTTAAATTTCTAACAATTCCACTAAAAGCCACTATGAATGATTTAAATTTAGAGTAATGATAGGTGAACACCTGAGTTTGACACCCAAAGTTGACACCTTGGTTAATCATGTGTAAATTTTTGGTTAATTCAGTTCATTATATGGTTAATGGGTTATATGAAGCTTATTTTCCATAATCATGTAAATATTTGGTTAATCACATGCAAATATCTAGTTAATTCAGTTTTTATATGATTAATAGGTCATCATGAATTAACCAAATATTTACACGTGATTAACCATATAATGAACTGAATTAACCAAAAATTTACACATGATTAACCAACGGTGTCAACTTTGGGTGTCAAACTCAGGTGTTCACCTATCATTACTCTAAATTTAAATCATTCATAGTGGCTTTTAGTGGAATTGTTAGAAATTTAAAGCAAATGCTTTCTTTTAATGTAAGGCCTAAGGCATATTTTATGGGTTAAGGCAAAGAGGTTGCAATTGCATAATAAAACTTGTAGATAACCTTCTGATGGGGTCTAGAAAAGAGGGAGAAAATTTAGGATGAAGAAAATTAGGAGGATTAAATCTTACTATTTCTTTTTGCCTTTTTACCAGCTGAATTGCAGCGTGAAAGAAATGTTTCTCTTACACTTTTGTTTGGTTGTAGGAAAGAAAGTGGGAGCAAGAAAGGAGAAGAAAAGAAAAAGAGTGGAAAAGGGAAGGATTGTTTAGTTGTTTGGTTGGAGAGAAAATAAAAGGAAAGAAAACTGAAACTATTCTCTCTACTGTTTGGTTGGGTAGAAAGTGGATAGAAGGGAAGAGGAAAGAAAAAATATGTTTGTAAATGACATAAATATCCCCATATAATAATTTTAAAAAAAAAATAAAAATAAATTGTTTTTGGTCTTTTCACAGCAAACAAAGCTCCTGTACACGTCATTATGCCTTGATCTACGTGCATATCCAGTTTTCTCCCCGAATTGGGATGAAAAAATAACCCCACCTTTTTTTTTTTCCTCTTCTCTCTACAGTATAGTGCAACCAAACGGTGGAAGGCTTCTCAAAATGTGTGTTTTCTATCGCATGAGTTTCTTTTCTTTGTGTTTCTGCGGTTCCAAACAATGCGTTACAGTTGAGGTTCACATATTTGTATAATTGTTGACTATGTGTAAATTATTAATTAATAACAAGTTTTGGCTGGTTGTCAAATTAATGAAAGTACTCAACTTATTTGTAACGATTACACATAGGTGTATATGAAGGTCAAGATTTGATGTGTAAGAATAATACATTGAAGTTGAAAACTCAAAGAGCTCAATTGTAAAGTAAGCATATAAGGGTGTATCTATACTTAATTAATAAAAATGTAGCGAGATCTTAACTCTATTTTAGTTAATTCACAGGTAGATGTATTTTTGCTTGTTGACTTTTACATTCAAATTCATTTTGAGGGAGTCTTATCCAAAATTGAAACCTATCTTTAGGAGATTATTTTAATGAATTAAGAAATTTTATATAATATATATGTAAACATCAAATAGCAAACATATAATCATTGAATTAATTTGTATGCACTACCGTGAAAATATTTTTTACATTGTCGATAATCATAATTATCACGTCATTAAAAATATTTGACTCTTATTATAATTATTATTTTTTTACTGAATTATAACAATCTTAAAAATCACATATATGGTTATTAATGATCAGTTTACAATGAAATTTTTTTTTTTTTACACTAATGATGTATCAAAACTTAAACCCTACAATCAATCAATTTAATCAAATAAATAATCACATGATATCATCAACAGTCAACACCCATTCCATTCCCACATCTAACGAGTACATTAATAATCAAACAAATGGCACGATCCCTTTACAAGTTGGAAACTTCCAAAATACTCAAACCATGAAACCAAAAAGTATAAATACAATTTATTTTATATTTTATAATAATTAACTAAATGGAAGAGAAGGAAGGAAGGTAGGAGTAGGAGACATGGAGGGGACAAAAATGATTTCCCACTCCCTATCACCTGTCAGGCTGTCACCGCCTAACCTCGTTAATAATGTTCTTCTCAGCCGGCATCCTGTGTCGTCCATTCATTCATTCTACTTCTACTATATTTATATTTATTTATTGGACTGTGAGAGTATGAAAATTGTGCAGTGAAATGTTTTTTCGAAATTTAAACTTGCCTCATTGTGTTGAGAGGTCAAGGTTTGCTTAGACGTTTCTAGATGTAAGTATTATACTAAGCTTTTGTTTCCCTTTCTTCTGCTCAAGACACACAGAACAGGACATTGCTTCTTATATAAATTTGATCCTTACTTTACACGACCGTCTTTTGCGTCGTGATCCGTGCGTCATTTTCTGCTTCCACAGTACAAAACCACTTTATTTTATTTTGTCTTTAAAAATAAAAGAAGAAGTAAAGTTTGGAATTTTATTTATTAATTGCACTATTTCTATGGTCCATGCTCTTTTTGATGGTCGCGATGGTGGAGGCATTATTTGGTGGACTTGGGAGGGTTACACTGTTAATTGGGTAGGAGCATTTGATTTGAGTTTCTCGTTTGAATTAAGGGAAAGACTTGGTTATTTTTTCTTAGCTGTAAAGATCCACTGTTCTATACACGACCTTGTTTGACTCAGTGGGTCTTCTTCCATTTTTGCTGTTACTTTTCTTCCTTCCTTGCTCCCCCATCATTCATTTTTCCCCTTTTTGCTTTCTCTACTTCCCTTTATTTGTTATTTAAGTTAAAGGGGGAACGATTTTGCCCAAAAAAAATGTTTTTCGGGTTGATAGAGTAAGAGATAGGAAAAGGGGGGTCTTTGCTTGCCTTAACCATGGCTCCTGCTGGGAAGCTTTCTGGTTTCGCAGAGAAGGCAATGATTGGTATTTCCCTCTCTCCAAAGCTCTTATTTTTTTAAGTTCAAATTCAATTCAGTTCAATGTCTGCTGTATTCTTATGCTGTATGAATTTAGGACCTTTCAGTGCCTAGTTGGGTTACACAATAGTTTTGAATCCAAATCAGGGCTTGGATTTTGTATTTTGGTTTCCTTATGCAGCTTGTTTCTTGTGCTAGTTTCTCTGACATGCATTTTCTGTTTATATGTGGAAAATGAGGTGTTTGATGTGAATTCTGTGGTTTTGGGTAGGTTTTGCAATGCTGAACTTCCCAGTGATATCAGTGTTTCCATCGGGGGTGTTACTTTCCATCTTCATAAGGTACGTGCACACATGGCTTCCTTTCAAAAGTGTTCTTCCTTCCACTAATGTATAGGTAGGTAGATATACCTGGTTTTTGAGCTGCTGCATGAGGTGTATTCACTCTGCCATGAATATCTGCAACTTATCATATTGGAAGTTGGGCCTGGAAAGATGAGCTGTTTGAGATTTTTATTTTTGGATTTGTATTGACCTTCTTCTTCTTCATTTTTCCCCATGCTCATTGTGGTTTTATTTGAAATTTGATCCAACCCAATTAACACGATCCTGATTTATAGTTCTGTTCTGATGGATGGCTTATGCTTTTGCTGTTACTTTGTTCTATTTTTTAAATAGAGTTTTTTTATAGGCAAATAATGTTAGTGTTATTATTAATATTTTGTTAGCATGTGTTCGGTTGCAAGTAAGAATGGACGTGGATGTGAAAATCTTGAAGCAGGTATATTGTAGCTTCTGCGTTTTTTGTGAATTAAATTACAAATTTTGCCACCAGTAACGTGATTCCACATAAACAACGTGGAACCAAACGTGTCACTAGTGGGTGGGGTTTGAACCCTCAACCTCCTTATCACTCCACTCTTTAACTATAACTCTCCCACCCCAACTACTAAGCCAACCTTATAACCCCCTTAAATAAAGGGGTTGAATAAGACTCGTACTAGAGATAGAGCCTGTTGCAATGATCACACCTTTTACAATATTTTTTATGTGTATATCTTGGAGTTTAGTACAGTAATACCAGTTTATCAGTAACCTTCTTAATCTTCCTGCTCTGGAACTTGCTTGTATGGTTCTCAAAGGTGGCCTAAGCCTATTTTTGGTTTATTTTATAGGCTTTAATATTGGAATACTGGTAGCTTAAGTTGAAAAGAGCTTGGGACAAATCTATCCTCAATGAATTGATTTTCAGATCATTTGGTATTATTAAAGGGTCTAGTCAGGTATAGATTGCTAATGCTAATACAGATCAAACTGTCCAGTCAGTGAAGTTAAAAATTTGTCTACTTTTCCAAATGTGCCGTCTATCAATGCTAACCAAAACACAATAACTTAAAGCACTATTAATTAAATGATATGTCAGGCCCTCCATTAGAATGAAGAGATAGGAGTATATGTTTTAAGATATTGGACAAAGTTGACATGGCAACCAGTTTTTTTTTTTTTTTTGGGTATTTTATTCCTGGTTCTATGTATAAATTGCAGAGATCTAGGATAATACAAGGTCTAGTTTTATGGTAGTCATACTTCAAATGTCTTTGATATGAAAAATTACAAGTTGTACTGTTGCACTGTAGTTTGAGTAAGATATTCTATGGCAATGTAGTTCCCTCTAGTAACAAAATGTGGAAAAATTGCTCGAGCACATGAAGAGTCCAAGAATACCTATGGGAAAACTCTGTGTATGGTGCTGGAAGAATTCCCTGGTGGTCCTGATACTTTCTTAGTTGTGGCCAATTTCTGTTATGGGTTTCGTGTAGAACTAACAGCCAGAAATGTAGTATCGGTCTACTGTGCTGCAGACTATCTTGAAATGACAGATGAATTTGGAGAAGATAACTTGTTGTCAAAATCAGAGAGCTTTTTCCATAAAAATATACTACACAACTGGAAAGATTGTATTTTGGCTCTCCAAAGTTCTGAGCCTGTTCTATCAAGGGCTGAAAAGCTTCATTTAGTGGGCAAGTGTTTGAGTGCTCTATCTATGATGGTTTGTACAGATCCAAGTTTGTTTGGATGGCCCATGATGATGTATGGGAGTTTACAGAGCCCTGGTGGAAGCATTCTATGGAATGGTATAAATACTGGTGCAAGAATTCAGAGCTCAGAGTCTGACTGGTGGTATGAAGACATCTCATATCTGAGTGTGAGTTTGTTTGAGAGACTTATTAAGACAATGCAAGTAAGAGGTATAAGACCTGAGAAACTGGCAGGTGCCATAATGCACTATTGTAGAAAGTACTTACCAGGTCTGGATCGGTGGCAGGGTGGACAAGGTAGCAAAACTAGAACAGTTGCAAGTTTCAGCTTGACACCTGCTGCTGTTGATCAGAGGGTTCTGTTGGAAAGCATTGAGAAACTTCTTCCTGAAAAGAAGGGAAAATCCTTTTGCCGTTTCCTACTGGGACTTGTTCGTGTGGCTTTGATATTGAATGTGAATCAAACGTGCAAGGATTCTTTAGAGAGGAGAATAGGGATGCAATTGGAACTGGCAACTTTAGATAGTCTTCTGATTCCTAATTATTCAGATACTGATACACTATATAACACAGACTGTATTGAACGGATTGTCCATCATTTTATGTCTTCAGAATCAAGTATACCTGCCTTTTCTCCTTCATCGCTTGATCTGCAAGCATCACCATCATCTGAATCTTTAAGGAAAGTTGCAAAATTGATAGATAGCTATATTGCAGAAATTGCTTCTGACGTAAATTTGAAACCCAAAAAGATACACTCTCTTGCGGAGGCCCTCCCCGAGTCATCGAGATCGTTGCATGATGGACTTTACAGGGCACTAGACATATATTTCAAGGTTTGATTTTCTTCAGCTGCACTTTTTTTTTGGCGAGATCACAAAATATCCCTACAGGTTCAACTCATTCAAACCGCCTCCTGGGACTAATCCCTGTTCCACTGTGGGAGAACGAGGGTTATGCGATTTCCTCGCAATAGTCTTCCCTGGATTTGAACTTGTGTCGTCATCCTAGTGGTCGAGGTTGCTTGCTACTTCGACCCACCCTTTGTGGGTTGAGCTGCACTTTAATAAAGGCTTAATTGTGGTAATGGATTGTTTGATGACTGCTTATGGTATTGTGCAGGCACATCCTTGGCTCTCAGATAAAGAGAAGGAAGATCTATGCGGCATAATTGATTACCAAAAACTCTCAATCCATGCTTGTACTCATGCATCCCAAAATGATAGGTTGCCCCTCAGAGTTGTTCTTCAAGTGTTGTTCTTTGAACAGTTGCAGTTGAGAACAGCAATAGCTGGATGTTTCAATGCATTGGACAGTGAAATTGCCCCTGCAGCTCCTTTAACTGCCCCAGGTGACACGGCAGGCGAAATTGTACAAAGGGATGGATGGGTGACCGTAGTGCGTGAAAATCAAGTTTTGAAGGTGGATATGGAAAGAATGAGGTCTAGAGTTGGAGAACTTGAAGAAGAGTTTAGTAAAATAAAGCAAGAAATGAAAAGTATGACCAAATCTCATAGTTCCCTTAGTTCTCCTCGATTAGTTGCCAGGAAAATTGGCTGTAAGCTTGTTCCACAATCTTCGGATGCTCAACCAGAATCCGTTGATCGAACTGGACTCCCACCAAGAGCATCAATCGAGCACTCAGGTCGATCACATCAGTCTGGACACAGAAGAAATTTTTCTTTGGTTTAAGTAATATAAAGAAATCAGGGTTCTTGTTTACATACATACATACATAGCATTGTTGTGTGATTTTAAAATTTTTGTACGAGGGAAAGGGAAGGAAAATGTTTCTTAATCCTTTTCTTTTAAAATTCCACAAACCAAGTTTACAGGTCTGGACATTTTCCATTTCTTTCCCTTGTGTTAAAGTTGGTTGTACTTCGCTGTCAAAAGAAAAAGTTGGTTGTACTTTGTACACTTTTCAATTTTCATAGAGAAATTTGACAGGGAGCCACAAATTTTAGTAGGATGTTTTCCTTCTATTGTTGTATGCGGAATGCTCCTGTTTTTATCCATTTAGATTTTAAGTTCTTGACCGTGGAAGATTTTTTTCAGTTCCCTATTTATGAAAGGTCATTTTTGTTATCGGAGAAACAATGATGTAAGTTCTTCAGCTGAAGATGTAAGGCTGATGTACAAAGATTGGAACTCACAAACTGTGAGTCCCATGAAATTTACAATGAAAGTTTAGCACGATGCATATAATGTTTTAGTTCATAAATGTGCTACTGATATTTATAGTTGAAGTTCTGTATCCTCTCTAGAACTATACGTGTACATGTTACAGCAGTTTATTAAATTTTGTTTCTCACACTAACAATAACTTGTCTGTTTTATTTTTATGATACGTATATAATTCTAAGGAGGTTGAAGGACAGGATTTTGTTTTGAGGTTTTTGTTCCTTATGCCTTGTTTGGTTTGAGAAAGAAAATGGAAAGAAAGGAGATAGAAAGAAAGAATGTAGCTAAAAAGAGAGTGATGAGAAAACGAATGGAATTTAAGGATTGTTTGGTAATGCGATGGAAAGTTGAAAGAAAGATGAATTTTTTATTGAATAGACAATTATGTTCTTGTTAGATGAGAGGGTCGGTAAATGAAAGATAAATTCGATATTTCACATGTATGACTATCTCTCTTTTCCATCTTCTCATAAGAGGAGAGAGATTTTGATTTGTGTTCTATCACGTATTTCTCTCTTTCCTCTTTCACGCCTCAACCATCTATTTCCATTTCCTTTCTTTCCTTATTCATCACAACCGAACTAGCTAAAAGTGGCACCTAAAAATTTTGCTTAATAAATTGTATGAATGTATTCATCTTCAATATTTGGAATTACTGAACCATTGTATGCTGATGTTTGGTTATTGAAAATTGACAAATTGATACTAAAATTATGGGAATATGAGATGAGAAAAAGAATTCTCTAGTCCACAGGAAAAAGAACCTCGATCATTTGTTGGGAAAAGGGAGGAAAATGAGCAAATATCTTGGACCAACGGTTAACAACTACTATTATGCTTGAATTTCATCTATTTTTGTTCTCTCACAAAAGGTCCTCACATCTCTCAAGCGCACAAAAGATGAAACTAATCTCTGCTTGGGGTAGCTTTTGTTTGGGCGATGGCGTTGTCATAATCGTATTCATATATCTTAAAAAAATGCATAATTATTAATGACATCCAAAATCTTGACATATTTATCTGTGTACTGTGTAGTAGTGCAATGATGCATTACATTTGGCTGTGATCATGTCATAAGTTTTTTTTTTTTTTGAGGCAATCATGTCATGAGTTAAACAGCTCAGTTTTGTATTTTGTTTAAAGACAGATATATTATGCATGTTGGCATGCATATGACTATAATGTTTTTACTTTTCCTAGGGTCGGCAATTTGGAGTAAAATACTTCATCCTTGCATTTATTTTATATACACAAATAGTCATCAGAGTTTAAAATGTCCTCTAAAAAAAAAAAGAGTTTAAAATGTCCTCCTTAAACCTTCCTTATAATTTAATGGAAATAATTGTGTTGTGAAACAAATATAGGATGTTTCTATATTAGTCTCCGCAGTTGTGTGTGGAGGATATCCTAAAAAACAGTGATGTATCTAAGTGAAGCCTAACCATGGCTTGGGCCCCTACCAGCTTTTTTAACATGCTTTTACATATAATCCAATAGTCAATATCAGTCATGTCCCTACCATATCAATTATTCAATATACAGCATTAGTTACACCTATACGTGCTTTTACATATACTTTATTTTTATTTTAATCATGTTATTGCTATTTCTAAACTCGTACACTTATCTTTTACATTTATTATTTTTGGAAAAAATAAATAACTTTATTTTCTATCATTTTTCTCTTTTATTTTGAAAAGAAAAACAAATGCAAGAAACGTGTATATACATGCGTTTAAGTGTAGTAATAACATTAGTGTACCTTCCTAATAAATCTCCCTATAGCATTTCTTCCTATTTTTCTTATGGAAACCTTAGACAATACATGTTTTTCTGTTAAAGTGAGTATCTTAGGATCTTGTGTGAAAGAGGTATTCTATGTTTTGATAGATTACTAATGTAATTAAAATTTTGAAATATATAATTATGAATATTTTATATAAAATTTGATACATATATTTCTTGGATGAACTTTATTTTTTATATTTGGCCCGACTCCCGCCATCATTTAAGTCTCGCTCCATCTCTGCTGGTGCCGGGAACCGGAAAAAAAAATTGTTTCTTCTGCCATGAGGAATTAATAATTAATAATACTAGTTTCAATAAGCTACCATCAGCGTCGCTTTGGCCGAGTGGTTAAGGCGTGTGCCTGCTAAGTACATGGGGTTTCCCCGCGAGAGTTCGAATCTCTCAGGCGACGCTTAGATCCCTTTTTCTAATATTTTGGGTCTTACAAAATCTTCTTCACTGTTTTCTTCGTTGATTAAGCTCAATTCGGCGTTCATGTTCTGGGTTCGGTTCTGCTGTTTGGGTCACTATCTTTTCTGATAATAAAGCATTGTTTTGTTTTTTTTATGCTGAAAAATCGGATGTTAGTTTGTCTCAAAGCTGTGACTCAAAGTGTAGTTACGACATACTTCACTAACTCAGCCAGTTTCAATGGCAGCACCCAATAATAGACAGAGATTCGGACTAACATTGGGTTGATCGACACAGTGAAGTTAAGTTAATATTAGGACGGAAATTTGGGGTCAACGTGTTTCATTCCGCAAATTGACCAAACTGGTGTCATTTTAGAAACTATTTACCAGTTTAGGGTCCTTTTAAAACTATTTACTAAGGGGGTCATTTTTGCCACATGGCAAAAAATATATATTTTTTTTCTGACATAGGGAAGGCGCCACTTGGACTGGCGCCTCCCACTTAAAAAAAAAAAGTCAAAGGCGCCACTGGCAGTGGCGCCTCATTAAAAAAAAAAAAAAAAAAAAAGGTGTAAGGCGCCGCCTCCCCTCCCCCCAATCTGTTTGAGTACTGTAGCACTACAGTACAGTACGTACTGTAGCGCTACAGTATTTTTATTTTTTTACAAATTTGTCTCTTTTAAAAAATATATATATATATTTTTAAATACTAACATTTTTTGTTAACCCATTAACCATATAATGAACTAAATTAATCAAATATTTGCACGTGATTAACCATATAACAGAATACACTGAATTAACCAACCATTTTCAAAGGATTAACCACGTGTTTCGATTTTAAAAAAAAGTCGAAATTTGTCCAAAAAAACCCATTAACCATATAATAAATTTCATTTGAGTCGTGTGGGTACTGTAGCGCTACAGTGGAGTTTTTTTTTATTTATACAAATTTTGACTTTTTTTATAAAAAAAAAATTTGTTTTTTTAAATACTAACATTTTTTGTTAACCCATTAACCATATAATGAACTAAATTAACCAAATATTTGCACGTGATTAACCATATAAAATGGTTGAAGCATCAGAGTTACCGATTAACCACAGAATACACTGAATTAACCAACCATTTTCAAAGGATTAACCACGTGTTTTTGTTTTAAAAAAAGTCGAAATTTGTCCCAAAAAAAAAGACCCATTAACCATATAATAAACTGAATTAACCAGAAATTTGCATGTGATTAACCAAATATTTGCACGTGATTAACCATATAGAATGGTTGAAGCATCAGAGTTACCGATTAACCACAGAATACACTGAATTAATATTTTGAATACTAATATTTTTGTTTAATTACGTGCAAATATCTGGTTAATTCAGTTTATTATATGGTTAATGGGTTTTTTTGGACAAATTTCGACTTTTTTTAAAACCGAAACATGTGGTTAATCCTTTGAAAATGGTTGGTTAATTCAGTGTATTCTGTTATATGGTTAATCACGTGCAAATATTTGGTTAATTTAGTTCATTATATGGTTAACGGGTTAACAAAAAATGTTAGTATTTAAAAATATTTATTTATTTTAAAAAGAGACAAATTTGTAAAAAAAAAAAAAAAAAAACTACTGTAGCGCTACAGTACTCAAACAGATTGGGGGGAGGGGATGCAAGCAGTGGCGCCTTACACTTTTTTTTTTTTTTTTTTTTTTTAAACGAGGCGCCACTGGCAGTGGCGCCTTTGACTTTTTTTTTTTAAGTGGGAGGCGCCAGTCCAAGTGGCGCCTTCCCTATGTCAGAAAAAAAAAAAATATTTTTGCCATGTGGCAAAAACGACCCCCCCTTGATAAATAGTTTCAAAAGGATCCTAAACTGGTAAATAGTTTCTAAAATGACACCAATTTGGTCAATTTGCCCTTTCATTCAGTAGGTTTTTCTGGCACGTTACTAATTCTGTCCCACTTTAACAGAAATGTTAGGGTTTTAAATGTACCTTTAAAAATGTTAGGGACTGAACCGTACATGACCTAATATGCATTGATGCATATTTCCCAAAAAGATAAATGATTGTTTTACATTAATTTTTAATTTTACATGAGTTAGATAAGACTATTATATATAGAAGTGAAATAATAAAAGTAATTAGAATTAGATAATAAAAAAATATGTGTACGAATAATAATAATAACATTACTTAAAAGAAACAGGAGAAACATAAAAAGCATATGAAAAATTAATTAAATCATTACTTGGAATTACTACAGGACAGGACAGTCCAAAGAAGAAAGAAAAAACTGAAAAGTATTTGGTAGGTGAATAATGACAATGATGCGAAATCACCAACCTTATTGCAATGGTAATTGGTAAATACAAGTCGTTCTTCCGCCACTGTGGTACGGCATTTTCAATTTCTTCTCTCCTTCTTTCTCTCTCTCACTCTAGATTCTCTCTGCGCATGCGCATTTTCCTTCATGATTTGGAAGGAGCTGAACCTGAATCGTGTTTAACACGGATTCTGTTGTTGGATCCATCTTTCGCCGGAGGATCTACGAATTCGGCGATCGCCAACGGTGGCAACCGCTCCCTCACGGCGGATCTAGACGGGGATGGCTTTGTCGGGAATGAGAGGTCTGTCGGTGTTCATCAGCGACGTCCGCAATTGCCAGAACAAAGAACAGGAGACACTTCGCGTCGACAAGGAGCTCGGCAACATTCGAACCCGCTTCAAAAACGAGAAGGTTAGGGTTTCACTTTCATCATCACTCTCAATCAATTTCCTTGAAATAGCAACATGCTTTTGGAGTTTGGAGTTTATGATTTTTGTTCATTTGTTATTAATGCTCAAAATTGATGAAGATAGTATGTTTTGATAATATGTTAAATGAATAGAAAGTAGTGACTATTTCCTGAAAAGTCATGAATTATATTAGTTAATTCAAGCTAATATAGAATCGCAAGCATGAATTATTTAATAGTTCGTGCTTGGTTATTAATAATTTACTTGGTTTGAGTTTTGACTGCTAATAACTGTTCGGTGAGTGAGCTCATAACTGGAAACTGGTTCTTTAAAATTCTGATTGAAGTATTTTTGTGGTGTAGCCTCGAACATAGTCTTCTTCTCCTTATACTAGAAGGTCAATGCTTTTAGTTTCACCGTATTCAATTAAATACATTGCAACTAGTGATAGTTAGGGTTAACTTCGAGTAACCATACCGTGGCAGAGAATGAATTGGAAGCTTTGCACTGATAAATTAACATTTTCCCCCGAGATGTAATGCTTCGCTGAGGAATTGACTTCAGATATCTATAATAATTTATTCCATTATTACGTTTCTAGTCACATCACAACTTCATTTATTTATTCATTTTTGTTTTAAACACTATTAATGCCTTCACCTTTCTCTGAGTCAGATTCAAACTGTTATGGCCTGGAAGATGGCACTGATCTTTCTTTTTCACTATTAGTATTAGTTTGTTGATATGTATGTAAGATTAAGTTCATTTGTTTGTTTTGGTCGTTTGTAAACAATCATGGCTTAATGTACATTCACTCGTATATTGTTCTCGTGAGCCTTAACAGTGAGCGGTAGAACAATGTGGACATGAAATCATCTTTCATTGTAGTTTTTTACATTCTTTTATTAAGTAATTTGAATTGAAATAGATAAATTTCATTTTACTTTATTTTATTCACAACCCGATCTAACCCGTCACTCGACCAACCTGCTGGTCCAAACGAACGGAAATGGGCCATATTTTAATCTCATCGATTTTTTATGGGTTGGGTATTTTTGGCTCGAACCCGATCACATCTACTTGTTTTGAAGCCAAACTGTTGTAGAGTCTTGGTCAACCTCTCGAACCATGTCCTCGAAGCTTGTTTCAGTCCACAGATGGCCTTATTAGCTTACAAAGACTAATGAACAACCTCCTCTTCAAGTAACCCATTTAGAAAAGTATTATTGACGTCCAGCCACTAGATTTGCCAACCATGAGTAATGGCCAATGTTAACACAATCCGAACTGTGATTGGTTTAACTACAGGAGAGAAAGTCTCAGTGTAGTCATAACCAAATTGTTGATGGAACTCTTTAGCAACCAAATGTGACTTGTATTTGTTAATAATACCATATGGATTCTCCTTAACTTTGAAGACCCATTTGCAGCAAATTACCTGCCTATTGGGTGGTAGATCAACCAGGGTCCAGGTATGATTGGCCATCAAGGCAGCATCATACTCATGCTGCATAGCCTCTTTCCAATGAGGAACAGATGGGGCTTCTTTAGGAGTATTAGGTTCTGAATCTGAAATGAACTTGTATTCAATAATTTTTTTTTTTTTTTGATAAATCAAAAGTATATTATAGGGAGTACTAGAAGTGCTCCAACCCGTTTACAGAGCCCCAAAATGTAGCCACCAGGCAACTATATACATCCAGTATACCCAAAAAAAATTCTAAACTCGTCTCTAGTTACATAACAGCTGCTGTCACACTAAAACCCCAATGGTATTTAATCCCCAAAAAGAAAGTCCAGTGGTGATGACTTAAAACCCAACAGCAGCATTGGCACCAACATAAAGCCTCACATAACTCACCGCAGATGCAATAAAAACATTCAAGAATCCAAGAGCATATGCACCATCCCCCACACCGCCTTACCCCGCCAAAGCTTAGAGTAAATTCTCAAAAGTAATAGGAACAGGACCCCCAAAAATCCCATAGCACTGCAGTAGACCAGACAGCTTAGGGACACAGATCACAGCACCAGAAACTGCCGCTGCACCAGCAAAACATCCAAGATTAAACTGCCTACATTTTTTTAACACACTCCAAGGGGTTTATATACCAATCTGAGAATTGAGCGCTACTCTTTCCAGCACCACAAAACCAATCAGATTATTGTATTCAATAATCTGTCTAGATTAAGACATTAAGTACAAGCATGTTATATATAGCATGAGAACAGTAACTAACTCTGCCGACTCAGCAAAGAGCTAATCAGCTACAAACAGATGCACACATTACACAGTAAACTCTAATCGATTCTGACTTATGTACAAAATAAGGCAACCATATCAACACAGATATTTTACAGTGTCCAAGTTGGTTTCATTATGTCATTGTATCCTCTATATCTTGGTTATTGTGCTCCTTTAGTTTGGAAAAGGGAGTTTCTCACATTTGTTATTCTGATTGGTGACTGATAAATCCTTTTGTTTTGCTTATTTTGGGGCTATCCACACACAGTGATGAGGGAAACTATTAAGCATTACTGACAACTTTTGAACTTTTAGCATTTGCAATTAAAGTTGCTCCTTTTCTTATATGCTTTAATTTTTGGGTAGCAAATTAAAAAAAAAAAAATCTGCTTATCTATTACTCATTTTTTGTTGCTGCTTGATGTTAATCAAAACAACTTAAATATGTTCGCAATGCCTGTGTGATAATTTTACCCTTCGATGTTTAGGGCTTGACACCATATGAGAAAAAGAAATATGTTTGGAAAATGCTTTACATATATATGCTTGGATATGATGTGGATTTTGGTCACATGGAAGCTGTTTCTCTAATATCTGCTCCAAAGTATCCGGAAAAGCAGGTACTTATTTATCTTTTTTATAACACCTTTCTAAAACAACTTGGTTGTCGTCATTTTTGCCTCCTATTCTGGTGAGGTGCCATTTCAGTTCATTAAAATGTTTACCTAGCAGAGAAATTATATTGGGGGTGAAGAAGGAATTCTAATTTTGCAATAACTGATTTCAGGTTGGGTACATCGTGACATCATGTTTACTCAATGAAAACCATGACTTTCTGAGATTGGCAATAAATGCTGTGCGCAATGATATTGTTGGTCGCAATGAAACGTTCCAGTGCCTAGCATTGACCATGGTATGGTAATGAACAACTGTCAACCTTTTCTGAGGCCTGCTCTCTAATTCATGTTAAATCATTTATTAATTGTACTAATGTGTTTCTCTAAGTATAAATGAGAAGCCCTAGAAAAAGGAGAATTTTCTCTTTGTATACCATCCTTTGTTGTTGCATCTAACATTAAAAACTTTTACACGAGAACTTGGACGTGCAATGAATTTATGCTTTTTTAAACTCACAAATTTCCACACTGTATGGTTCCTTTTCTTTTTGGCTGATATGGTCCCAACATTTGTGAGTTTAAGGGTCACACTCCGGAGATTTTGAATGCATTTGTTATTGCTTATTTTGTTAAAAAAAATCATTTTTTAACTAAATAATCATTTTTTTAAACTTTTAGTCTGTTTGTTTTTGCTTTTAAAAATAATGAAAAACAGGGGAAAAAATAATTTTTAGGGTTAAAATGAAAAACTACTTTCATTAGCTTTTGGAAAAAAATAATTTTTATGATTGTAAATAAACACAAAATAACTTCTGCTTTTCTTTGAAATCTGTAAAAAATAATCTCTAAATTATTGAATGTCAAAATCACTTATTTTTTAATCAATAACAAATGGGCCCATACAAAAAGCTGATATGTCTTGCTAATTATTATTTTTTATCAGAAAATAAGTCTTTGCTGATGGAAAATTGTCAAGAAAACCCCATGCAAGTACTTACTTTAATTAGATTAAGGGTGTGTTTGGTTAAACAACTTAATTAAGTGCTTATTCGATAAGTTTTTTTTAAATAAGCTAAAAGCAACTTATTTTCATAAGTTTCTTTGACAAGCTTATTCCAGTAAGCTAAAATGAGCTTATATGAAGATCATAAACTATTTCCATAAACCCTTCCAAAATCACCCTAAATGACCTTACTTAAGGGTTAGCGAAGTACTGTTTGAGGACCTAAATTTTTTGTGATAAACTAAGGGACTAAGACTTCTATTGTTACCAATTAAGGACCTCAACTTTATTAAAATATAATTGAAATTTTGAAAAGACAAAACAGCCAACTTAATAAAAAGAAATAATTTATAATGTGAATAAAGCACATGGCATATATGTCAATTTTTTTAATGATAAATATTATTAAAATTGAAGTGCTTAATTGGTAATCTAAACAAAGTTGAGGTCCTTCTACAATGATTTTCTCTAAGTAAGTACATATAGTAAACTTCCTCTCCTTTTTCACCTATTTGATTCTGAGTAGCACACTATTGGTTAAACATATTTAAATTATTTTTATCAACTGCTTGGACTTAGGATCTGTGTGAGACCTTATAGCTCTCTGGACTCCAATTAGTGAACACTTAATATATGGTTCCCTGTTCTTATTGTATGATGTGAAAATGAAAATTTTAATGACTGATTGTGTTACTTTTTTTTTTTTTTAATTTCAATAAAGGCATTCTAATATTGGAAGAGAACTTAGAAGCATTTAGTGGAGCACTGGAGCTATGCCTGTTTGATGACCTTAATTTATTCATTAATAACTCTATTACCTTTTCTTTTTTAGTCACTGCCACTATATTATGTCTTTTATTCTATAGGTTGGGAATATTGGTGGGAGAGAATTTTCTGAGTCCTTAGCACCTGATGTACAGAAGTTGCTGGTAAGAAGCTATGCATTATTGTTAAACAGGTGCCATGATTGGAAAATAATTGATGTTGACTACATTTTCTGATCTAGATATCTAGCAGCTACAGACCACTTGTGAGAAAAAAAGCTGCTTTGTGCTTGTTGCGATTATACAGGAAAAATCCTGATGTTGTTAATGTAGATGGCTGGTAATTTTGAATGTCACTTTAATGGTAATATGTTGTTTACTGTTAATGCTTTTCTTCAAATGTATCTTACTAGTCCCATGCATATTTCTCAGGGCAGATCAGATGGCACAACTTTTGGATGAACGAGACCTTGGTGTTTTGACATCTTCTATGAGTCTTCTTGTTGCGTTAGTGTCAAACAATTATGAGGCATATTGGAGTTGTCTTCCAAAGTGTGTCAAAATTTTAGAGCGCCTTGGTAGGAACCAGGAAATTCCACAAGAATACACTTACTACGGTATCCCATCTCCCTGGCTTCAGGTTTGTTACTCTTCACCCAAAATATTTCTATGTTGGCTTTTGTTTTAGGGAGATTTTTTGGGTTCTGTCCTTGCAGCTTGCTTATTAATGAAAACTAAGAGTATAGGTCCCTTATTTCAGTAAAATTTCCCTTTTTTAATGATGCTTATCAACTTTGCATAGTTTGGTGGTTCATTCTTGAGATGTGAAGGTAAGCTATCTGATATTTTATGTCTCTGAAAGAACTTGGCTTTGTGCTGAACTTGTAAAGCAGTGTTAGTAATATATTTTGGATTTTTGGTATAATGTTGATACTGAGTAATCTTTTGGAGGGTGGGACTTGAGAGTACTTCAAAGTTTAATTAATAGACTGATGCATTAAGTGATTTTAATGGAAATGTAATATTTATTTCAACTTGTGGTTATCCTTTTGCCATTTGGAAATGTTTTAATCTTTTTCAGAAAGTTCACTTCAATGCTTACCAGTTTTTTGCTAAATTTAGGTCAAAACAATGAGGGCTCTTCAGTATTTTCCTACTGTTGAAGATCCAAATACCAGAAGATCATTGTTTGAGGTTTGTGTTTGTGGTTTATCGTATCTCAATAACACATACAAATATTTTTATTTGAGTAATGGTTTTTAGTGAGCCTTGAATAATCATTTCAGGTCTTACAAAGGATACTGATGGGCACTGATGTTGTGAAAAATGTGAACAAAAATAATGCATCGCATGCTGTTCTTTTTGAAGGCCTTGCTCTGGTATGTTCACTGCCTGCTACTTTATATTTAAAACAACAAAAACAATTTCGTCATACTTTACAATCTCATTATAGATGACTCTGCAAATGCTAATCCTTGATTATGAATTTATTGGTCAAAGTAAATCTTCCCCAGATATTATACCTGGCCCAGACAGCCACATAATTCATGATTGATGTCATTTTGCTACTTAGCTGCTTTAATTGATGCAGTTGTGAACTTATCCATAAACATTACCCTGTGGCTTAATGTGGCTTAAATAATGTATGTACTATGAGAGATAGAAGTGCCTGCATATAGATGTGGGATTTTCATCTATGCCATTCTTTACTCATAAAGATAAATAATAAGTCAATAACCAATGCCTAAGAGACAATTGGAGGGATGAAATGTCATTTCTTAGTATTTTCAGTTCCCTCCCTACCCCCTTCCAAATTTAGCGTGGCTGTCTGTATCCACAAGCATGTAGCACTGTGTATGCATTTGGTGGGTAATTTTGCCTGTCAATCTACTACTCGTGACACATAGATAACTCTTATTTAGGGATATGTACAATACATTTAGGTAAAATATACAGTACATTTGGAGGTGTAAGTTCTTCCCTTTTTTCTCCATATTTTAAGTCATAGGGGATTTCTACTCACATTGAGGTGTTTTTGGTATATTCTCTATTCTAATTGAGCTTTTCAGGTGATGCATCTTGATGCTGACAAAGAGATGATGTCTCAATGCGTCGCTCTTCTTGGAAAATTTATTGCCGTTCGTGAGCCAAACATTCGATATCTTGGCTTGGTAAGATGTGGGCACACTGTTGATTTACCCTTATTTCTGTTCTTCTTGTCTTGTCTTGTCTTTTTTTTGGGGGGACGGTCCAAGGGGGGTTGCATGATCCAATTAGAAATATTATGCAGTAGATCTCATTGTATCATAGGTTAGAAGGCTAAAATTTGCTGCCAAAATGCAATGTCAGGGTTCATAACATATATGCTATTGCGTTGCAGGAAAATATGACTAGAATGTTTATGATTACAGATGTGCAAGATATTATTAAAAGGCATCAGTCTCAAATTATTACTTCATTGAAGGATCCTGACATCAGGTAATGTGTGCTGTCCTCTATGCTGAAATCATTACTCCATTATATGCCATGACTGATTGTATTTTTTTTGTGTGCCAACTCCAGCCTGCATAGATTCTATTGACTTATTCAACATAATTATACTTGTATGTTTAAGTTGTTTAATTATAAAGGGATAGATGCCCTTTCATTTAAGTTCACAAGTCATTACATAGAAGTCTAGATGTTATCAATTGCTGTTCAAACAAGGATTAGTAATTACTGTTGAAGTTTTCTACCTTCTGTTAGCTTAGGGGCCTGTTATGAAATATAATATTTGGGTTGACTAACATTGTTCTACCATCTTCCTTTTAACAAATTGAACTGTTGATTTTAACGTTTTGTTGGTTAGCAAACACATTTGTGTACCTTTTTCCTTGGAAGACAACATCAGATACTCATACTTGCTAAACTTGTTTAAACCAAATTGAACATAATGTAATATTGTTGCAATTCGCTTGTTGATTGAGGGATTCTTGTATTTCTAACTGGCATCGGTTTATGCTCAGTATTCGGAGACGTGCTCTAGATTTGCTTTATAGCATGTGTGATGTTTCAAACGCAAAGGATATAGTTGAAGAACTATTGCAGGTATGAAACTAGATCCAGCGTAATGCTTTTGATTTTGGGAATCTAGTTGTAAATCCTCCCCCTCCCCACCAACAAATAAGTAAATAAAAACAGTAATAAGAACCAACTGTTGCAGGTGAACTACAAATCATACTTTGCAATTTCAACTGTTTTGTAGTATCTCAGCACAGCAGAATATGCAATGCGTGAGGAATTGTCACTGAAAGCAGCTATTCTTGCTGAGAAGTTTGCACCAGATCTTTCATGGTAACGTTACATGTTCACATTGCTGAAGTATATGGTATACTGACATCTGCATTTAATAGATTCTTTAGAGATTGCAACAGAAAGAGAAGGAAAGTAGAGAGAAAAGAGAGAGAGACAGGAGAAAATTGGTTCTGAATTCTGATTTGACTGATTGAATGCTGTAGAAGCTTTTACATATTTATAGTCTGATCTAACAGACTTAAATATGACCACCTAACAGACCTAACTGCTACTAACAGAATGCTTACTGTTACTTTTAAAAGCTCTGTCCACTACAAGACTGCTGGCATGTCACTAAGCTGCTAAGCTAACATGCTCTGACACTTCCCTGGTAAACTTGGCGGGTTTGTAACTGCAAATTGATCCACCTCTCAGTTTGTCTCTCAATGCACAAAACCTAGTATTAGACAATGCTTTAGTAAGCATATCAGCATATTGGTCTTGAGCTGGAATATGAGCGGCAGCAAGTCTGGATTGTGAGAGTGAGACACTGTGCTGAGGTTGTCACAGTAGACCACTGGAGTTGTTATGGGTACTTTATGTTTCCTTTAACAAAGACTGAATCCAAGTACCTCAGCTGCCATGTTGGCCATACTCCTATACGTTGCTTCAATATTTGACCTAGCTACCAATGGCTGCTTCTTGGACCACCAAGATATTGAGGTAGGGCCCAAAAATGTGCAAGAGCCAGACATTGATCTGCGATCATCTGGTCTGATGGCCAATCTGCTTCGCAAAACACCTCAAGAGATGATGACTGATTAGGTGTAGCAGGCTTCAATAGTAGTCCTTAAGTTAGAGTACCCTTAGATACCTTAATATTCTTTTGACCACCTTTCATTATTCCTCTAATGGCTGAGATACAAATTGACATACTTTATTTACACTAAAACAGATATCTGGACGAGTAATTGTGACATACTGCAAGGCACCAACTACGGATCCATACAAGTGTGGATCAGACATGTAATCACTTCCATATTTCGACAATTTACAACCACCAACCACAGGAGTAGATATCCCTTTAGCATCACTCATTTTGGCTTCTCTAAGAAGTGTCGTATATGATCCGTGAGAGAATAATAAGGAACATCTAAAAGGTGTTTAATTTAACCTCAATGCCAAGAAAATAATCTTGATTTCCCAATTGTTTGAGTGCAAACACTGCATTGAGATAGTAATCATTTGTTGGATCTAAGAGAATGAGCTGCCAGTCACTATGATATCATCCACATAGACAAGGTGAGAGTGAATAAAGTCACAAACAAAGAAGGGTTGCATTAGCTGGACTGAAAACCAAAGCTACCAAAGTTTAGTAAGCCTCTCAAACCAAGCCCTAGGTTCTTGTCTTGAACAAATTTAAAATTTAGTGGGTCACAGAAACTAGTTTGTGTCCTTTTTGAACAAATGAACTACAAATCATTGATTTCTGAACATTTTCTGGAACTGTGAAGGGGTGCAAAATTTTATCAAAGTAAATTTTGTGCAGTATTTGATAGAATAGACCTGTATTTAAGTACTAAATTCCCAAGCTATCACAAAGTGGGCTTATTGTTGATGTTATGTAGGTATAGATATCATACCATCTCTATTTTACAGGTATGTTGATGTCATTCTTCAATTAATTGACAAGGCTGGTGAATTTATTAGTGATGACATCTGGTTTCGTGTGGTGCAATTTGTTACAAACAATGAGGACCTACAGGTGAGTTTGAAGATTATAGCTATTATTTTACTTCTTCATAGTATAAACATCATTAACATGAACTTGTATATCTTTGATCAGCCCTACGCTGCTGCAAAAGCTCGAGAGTATCTTGACAAAACTGGCATACACGAGACATTGGTTAAGGTTTGTGTGCTTTGATCACCATTCAGTAAATGTATGGTGTTATTAGTTGTTATTGGATAAGATTTATCTGTTAAAATATCATTCAGTGGTGATGGTTTCTGAATTGTAGAATGTGCTTGAACAACATAACATATACTCATATTAGAGCAAGTTGCCTTATCAGCTGTATGAAGAAATCAGAATATGAGGGGGAAATTGTGTTTGGCACTCTCACATCATTGATCCATGTCGTTAAGATTCAACAAAGTTTTGCGTTGGTTATCGACTGCCTAACACAATTCTTTTTTTTCGAGCTTGGAACTAGCTATGTAGCGATTTGCATCAAAGCACAACCTAGGCAGACTTTGAGCCCCTATCATTTTGCCTTGATCTTGAATGTGCTTACTAAGAATATCCAAGAGCCAGTTTCATGATACATGCTTTTTGCATGTGATATAGTCCTACTAGTGGGAGAGTCAAGAGGAAATAAATGTGAAGTTAGATATATGGAGAGAAGTTTTTGGAAGCACGTGACTTCTGTTTAAGTAGAAGTGAGACAAAATATGTAGAATATAAGTTTTGCAGGTGTCACACTAATTCTAGCTTGCAAGTGAAAATTGGAGACCATACCATACCACAAGTCACACGATTTGATATCTTGGGTTCATCATACAAAATGATGGGAAAATAGAGGGAAATGTAAACCATAGGATTCAAGCGAGGTGGATGAAAAGGAGGAGTGCTTCAGGTGTTATTTATGATGAAAAGGTGCCATTCAAGCTTAAGGAAAAATTTTACCGCACAACTATAAAACCTTTGATGTTGGATGCAACGAAATGTTGGGCAGTAAAAAGCCAACAAGAGAATAAGCTCAATGTAGCATAGATGAGAATGTTGTGTTGGATGAGTAGACAAACTAGATAAAATAGGATTAGGAATGAAATGTATTAAGAGAGAAAGTTGAGGTAACACCTTTTGTAGAAAAGATGGTAAAATATTGCCTTAGGTGGTTGGGCATGTGCAGAGAAAACCTTTAGAAGTCCCAATAAGCAGAGTAGTTCCCCTGGTAGCCCAATAGTTAGATGTAGAAAGAGACCAAAAAAAACTATAGGAGAAACCATTAAGAAGGTATTTGAATTACTCTATCCAAACAAAGTATTTTCGAAATGAAAGTAATTCAATTGAAGCAATTCAACTGCCTTGTATTTCAAATTCCTTGGAATTTGGAAATATCCCATCCAAACACACTTAAGAAAAATTTAGATTTAAAAGGTTTGTCGATAGACATGATTAGTATACAGTCATGATTCATGTAGTCAACCCTACCTAGTGGGAAAAGGGCTTGGTTGTTTTTGTTGTGTGTTTGGCAGCTCCACCACCTTCTCTGGGAAGTGGGTGGGATGCAAATAAAAAGCAGCTAACAACGAAAGATTTTCACTCAACAATGTGTTTTGGCCTCGCCTTGCATCGAGAGAAATCATTATTGATTTTCTTTTATATCAAAAAAAAAAAATTAATAAGTGCTTGCTTGTCAAATTTGTTTAGGAGTTTGTTATGTCAAAGCCTTTTCAGAATATTTTCCTTCATTGTCAGTTCAAAATTTTCTGGCACTAAAATTTCCTTTAGAGAGACAACAATGCTGGAGAACTTTTGTCAAAAGGGTCCATCCATTCAGGTTGGACTTCCATAATCTGAATGGTGATGGTTTTTTTCTGTTTAATCTTGAAATTGACTTATATTGTTTCATTTGCAGTTACTAAATCAGTTTTTTCTTAAATCAAATCACTGTGACATAGCATGAGGGTCTGATTTTAGTCAAGTATTAACATAATATCTGTTTCTCATCCCCATACACATCAACAGGTTAGTGCATATATCCTTGGAGAGTTTGGTCACCTTCTAGTGAGACAACCTGGGTGTAGTCCAATGGAAATATTAAACATAATACATGAGAGGCTTCCTACTGTATCGTAAGGGGATTTAGACTGTATCCCTCAATTAATTCATAACTTGGGTTCCATTTAGTCTGGAAACCTTACATGCTTTATTTTCAGGACTGCTACTATTCCTATTCTTCTGTCAACATATGCTAAAATTCTTATGCACACTCAACCACCGGACCCTGAACTACAGAATCAGATATGGGCAATATTTAAGAAGTGAGATTTACCT